>BGNK01001164.1:38459-108786 GCA_003297005.1 Symbiodinium sp. clade A Y106 | reverse complement strand
GGGGGGGGTGGTTGGGCGGGGGCTAATAACGACATGGTTTAGCAGTAGCAGCAGTAGCAGCAGCAGCAGTAGCACTAGCAGTAGCAGTAGGAGTAGCAGCAGCAGTAGCAGCAGTAGCAGCAGCACGAACACCGTAACGCTACATCATGCCAGAGTCTTCAGGGACTTTGCAGGGACATGACTGGTACATGTTCCGACCTGTTTACATTTGGGACTGGGATATTCCCTAAACTTGTGACCGCCGGGTCTTGGAATGACTCGAGTGGAGAAAAAGAATTATTTCTGTGAGAAATCTCTGAGAAACCTGTGAGCGGGCTGTGAGAAACTTGTGAGCGGGCTGTGAGAAACCTGTGAGAAAACTGTGACAAAGCACGCCATCGGCGGTCACAACCCTAAACCCTAAACCCTCAACCTTCGAAACACCCAAGGCAGAACCTTAAACAAAAAAATCCTCTGGCTTAGGGGTCAAAATTTGAAGGTTTAGCGTAGGGGTTTATGTCCAGCTCTCACAGCTGAGTTTATGTCCAACTCTCACAGCAGCCTGGGTATTTATATCGATTTCCATATCTATCTGCAAAAAATCACCATGTCTATATCTATCTGTATCTGTGTCCTACTCATGTATGTGCATTTCGGTATTTGCATCTATATATCCATGTACTATGTCTATGGACTAGACCTCTCTGCTTGCCTTTATGCTCATATGTCTACATAGATACGTACCGCCCTGAAGAACCCCCCCGGCCCGCCAAGCACCGAAGAGCTATCCCCCCATGTGCATAATCATCATCCTGACCATCTTCAGCATCATAATAAACCCAAGTAAGTAGTTTTTTGAAGTTGGCTTAACTACAATTTCTAAAAACTCTCAAAAACCCAGCATTTTACACCCTCGAACCACTGAAAACTACCAGGCGCCAGGAGGCGCGCAACCCTAGTAGTAGTAGTAGTAGTAGTAGTAGTAGTAGTAGTAGTAGTAGGTAGTAGTAGGTAGTATAGGTAGTAGTAGTAGTCGTCGTCGTAGTAGTAGTAGTAGCAGTAGTAGTACTGGCTGAAGCAGAAGTGGAAGTAAAGTAGCAGTAGTAGTCGTAGTAGTTTTGGTGGTGGTGATGATGGTGGCAGTAGTGGCAGTAGTGGCAGCAGCAGCAGCAGCAGGAGCAGTAGTAGTATTCGTTCGTGGTTGTAGTCTTCGTCGTCGTCGTAGTAGCAGTAGCAGCTGGAGTAGTAGTAGGAGTAGTAGTAGTAGTGGTAGTAGTAGTGGTACGGTACGGTAGAGTACCGTACAGTAGGTGTAGAGTAGAGTAGAATAGATGCACGATGTAGGCCAATCGTTACACTGATAGTCGGAAGGCCGAGTCGCTACGCCCCGCAAAGCCCACGCCACGATGATGCTTCCTGTTTTAGCCCCGACCCTGGCTGGACTGCTCACACATTGCCTGTCTCCTCGAACCCTTGTGTCTGGGAGGCTCTGCCTTCTTCACGTTTTCTTCTTGGTCACCTGCGAGAATTTGCGACTCCGGGCTTCTCGATCTTCCCTCACGTGTGAACCCGACGAAGTTGGCAAAGCTATGTATATGCATCGGTCGCGCGCTGCCAAGGCAAGCAGCTGTTTTTGCTGTTAGTGGTTGTATGTGGTTCTTGTAGCCTGTCTTGCAAATCACCTTGTCTTAGGATCGTGCAAGCACATACCTTTGAAAGACAACTCCTTGCTACTGGTAGTTCTTGCTTTGTCCAGCTTCTGCTGATTATACCCCACATTACCCTCATGCCACCACTAGCAGATAGTCACTAGCACTACTACTGCTACGACGACGACGACTACTACTACCAACCAAGATGGGCAAGATTAGCAAAATCTTGGTCTCAATCAGCGGCTCTCAATTCCCGGCACAATGCAGTACTACCAGTACCAGTACCCGTACCCCTACCACTACTACCACTACTACTACTACTACTACTACTACTACTACCCCTCCTGCTGCTGCTGCTACTGCTGCTATCGCTGCCACTGACTGTTGCTACTGCCATTGCCCGAACTTGTACGATTTTTGAACGAGTGCCATGTCAACCACTTTCCAGTTGCTGGTTGTTGAAGCACTCCAGCAACGATGCCAGCATCACAATAAGCGCCAACGGGAGTTACATTGCTGGAGATGCTTGCTGCAGGATATTGCAGATGCTACAACCCGAATGAACCGTGTTCATGCTGTTTTGATGGTGACAGGTCACAATAGTTGGTGTGAATATTTTCTGTCATGTTGCAGTTTGGGGATAGTGGCTATCTTGGCAATGATGGCTATCGTTGCTGGCATGGCTGCAGGTACTGTCATATGTGTGTTTTCGGTGGCGCTCCACAAGTTGACTATTCAGTACTATCTTCCAGCAGGATCATGACCGTCACCCCCCTGCTGCCTCCGTGATTATGGGCATACCTTCACCTTGAGTTGACAAGTTTGGTTGAAAGCAAGACTGTTGCCTCTGCTGCCTGCTGCTCTCGCATGTGCTGTGTGCTGCTCGAGGCCATGTCTGGGCCTCACTATAGCCCGAAGTCCTCAAGTTGAGGGTGAGCACTATATCCGGCGATCGTTGAAACCCAAACATACTCATATACTCATGTCATCCACGGCAGATATCGACACCCCGAAAGCACTCCAATGGCCGAGGCGGTGGCCGACTAGCACGCGCTTGTAAAGGATCTTCTCTGCGGCTTCACCCTGGGGAGAACCTTGGGTCTGCGCGAGCACCCTGTGCTGGATTAGTATTGCACGCTTCGGTGCAGCACCTCGGCATGGATTCCAAGCATGTTCATGTGAGCCTCCTTCCAGTCTGAAGTCCCGTGACCACATGGACTGGCTCTGAAGCCAAGGCTGTTTCCCAGAAGATCCGCGGGGCTGTTCTTCCCGGTAGGGGTGGAGACCTGGCAGGCAGGGCGAGATACATGGCTAGGGTAGAAAGGGTCGCAGTTCTGAGAACTCGGGAAGTTCGTTCCGATTGTGCCGTGCAGAGGCGGAACACTAGGGACCAACTGTCAAACAAATCGGAACCGTCGGCCCGGCAACCTGCAATCTCTACATTCCGAAAGCCGTAAACCGCAAAGCCTTCCTAAATCCTGGCTTCAAACCTTGGCTGCAGGCAAGAACTCCAAACTCGTCCTGATGTTGGTTGTGGTTGTGGTTGCTGTTCTTCTTGCTGCTCACTGAGGCCCCTCCCTGTGGAAAAGCCTGCGCCAGGGCCGAGAAAGCCGGGAGCCGCCGAAGCCGAAAAGCCGAGACGGTTCTTGGGCTTGGGCCGACACTCCGAACTCCGACCTTGACATACGTTCTTGGCTCGAGACTCCTCGAGGCCGCAACTCTCAAGCTCTGAATCCAGTCGGTTTACAAGCCGAAAACCCCAAGCCATTCTTCCGCGGCTTCTCCTCAGCCGACCCCTAATACCCAAATCCATGAGGCCTGGGTTTTCTCTTTCTCCGCCACCTTTGGAGTTGCCACGCCGCCGCTCTTTCGCCTCCTCGGCCGGTTGCCGTCCTGTGGATTTCGGGATCCGACTCTGGCAATCCATTTTGATCTTGCCAGCATTGCTGCTACTATGTCGAACACTGTATTGAAATGCCAAGACAGTGCGAGCATAAATACTCGTAGCATTGCTCTGTTGCTTTCATTGTCCGCATGTGCTGTCGTGGCTGCTGTTCATATTGCTGTTGCTGCTGCTTGGGGGTAGACTCGACGCACCTGGCTAATTAGAATGGCTCCTTTTTGGATAACGTTCAAGTCTGTCCATCCCCATCCCGACCAGCTTTAGACGGCTGAGGGCTGCCCTGGCCCGAATCCATGTCCCGGTCACCCCCGACTTGGCATGTGCGCTCCTCGTCTGCTTTTCCACCTGACGAGCAGGTGCACTGTTGGCACGCAGTGAGCGATCGCTTCATGTTAAGAGTCAGTCTTCTGATTTACTTAAGTTATAATGTTACTTACCATCAGCATTAAAACTGGCACAGGAACTGGCCCGTTCCGAGGCATGCGCCTGGACTGTCGCCGGTCCGCTTCTCCATCTCCTTCCGGTAGGCGGCAACCTGCTCGATTACAGCGTGCTTCAAGGGACCAAACACAGACCCTGCTTACGAGATCGGTCTCCAAATCTCTCGTTCTCCGAACCCACCCATCACGTAAAGGCTTGTCAGGTATGCCGGCCCAGTCATCCTCCGGCATCAGTTTGGGTGGTGCAGCTTCTCCGCTGGACTGGCATAGGGTGCAAGCAGTCCGGGATCATGCGTTTTGATGGCCTCGAGCAGAACCTGAGCAGCCCGGCCTCACACGTGACAAAATCCCACCTAACTCCCAACTGTCCCAACTCTCTTCTTCGCTTCCTCTCGTCCTCTCGTCTCTGGGAGAGCTGCAAAGCGCTCCGATGCCTCCTCCTCGCTGGGATGCCGATCCAAGCGCGGCCCCGGTGCAATGGCGCGCTCCTTGGCCCCGCGCACGCGCGTCCTCTGTGGAACTTCTCTGTGGAACTTGGCTCTGGGAGGGTCCCTGGGTATGAAGGGGAAGCGGGTTCAGGGGCCTTGTCGAACGTTTTCCGGTCCACTTCTTCGTCGTGTGGGGACGAATGCATATCCATTTCAAGAACCCTTAATTTTTGGTTGTACTTTGTGGGGTTAGCTGTCGAATGGAGTGCACTGCATACACCAGTGGCTCCGAAAGCAGGACTCGGCAAATGATACAGGAGAGGCTGCACATGTTCAACTGTCCGTTATGGTGACCTGAGGTTTTGGGTTAAGTGAAACTTATTGTAGGTTCCGGAGGTGCGGGGCCACCTTGGCCAGCTCTCTCCAGTCCAATCGCTGCATGCTACAGGTCTGACGCCGCTCAGTACCCTACATCCTGGCTGCTTGCACCATTGGGTGAGACCTTCGACGAGCCTTCACACCCCAAGCCGCCCAAACCCAAAGCCCAAGTACCGACGGTCCCGGCCGACGAGCCCCACCCCCAAAAATGCCGTGAGCCTGCGATTCACCAGGAACTCTTGCTCGAACTCGCGGTCGAGCTGGGCCTCTTCTTTTTGATCAGTGCCATATGACGGCGATAGCAATCATGATCGTGATGATGATGATGATGATAATGGTAACGCATGAGCGTCGTGGTGACTGTTATAGCGAAGTATTCCAGCATGGATGCCAACACTTTGGCTGTTACTGCGCTGCTGCAGCTTGTTACATTGAGCATAGCGGCTGATAGTGTATCGCAGGAGCTCAATAAGGCGCAAGTCGGCAATCACACTCGGACATGCAGTCAACAGGTGGCAGCCGACTGAAGCTGTGACAGATCCTCCACACCGTAATTTTTGCTTACACGTCATGAACTATTGCCCCTCACTCTCACCTCCTGAGCTCCACGGAGCTCTTTAAAGCAGCATGGAAATGTTTATTTTTACTTGCACACATTGCTGGGTTCGAGAGCAAACACCACGACCATGACCACTAGTGCTACCACTAGCTACTGCAACTGCTACGCTGCTCTACTGGCCTACTGCGTACTACTGCTACTACTACGACTTCTTCTCCTGCTCCGAACCGGCGACCGTTCAGGCTTTTAACAACAGCATGAGAGCACCAGTCAGTCGCTACAACAACAACAACTACTACTACTTCTACTTCTACTTCTACTTCTACATCTACATCTACTTCTACTGCTGCTACTACTACTACTACAGCAACAGCACTGCTTAAGACTTCATTGGTTTAAGAAGTTGAGCCCCTCGGACAGCCGTGCATTCAAAATAAGAAGTCCAGGGTGCCCTGGACTTGGCGTGCCAAATCCTTATTCTGCTCTTTATCATTTTGTCTTCGCTGGTGTTGTTCGCACAAAATAACAAACCAAAAACCAAGAAACTAAGGGAGTAGATTTCGCACTCCAAAAGCTCGGCGCCAAACCCTAAACCCTAAACCAAGAAATGAGGGCGCAGGAGGATTCGACCCCACAGCTCTTTCCATTCCAGCTCATGTGCTTATCCACTCGGGCTTGGCATCCTTCAGACTCCCTAAACGCCATCATATCACTCCCATGTTTTCCGCAGCTTGTAATCAGCCCTTACCAGAACCCCCAAAATAAGAAATCGAGCCCCTCAATTTCTTTTGGTGGTTTTTTTCCTATATGGCAAAGCTTAATTCAAGCCCTTATTAAGCCTTTACAAAGCCTCCAAAGCTGTTATTATGGTCTTATTAAGCCCTTATTAGGCAAGCCCAGAACACCCCAAAATAAGAAATCGTGTCCTTCAATTTCAATTTCTTAAATTTAAGAAATCGAGCCCCTCAATTTCTTATTTTAGTGGTTTTTTCGTATATGTCAAAGCTTAATTTAAGCCCTTATTTTAGGGAGTCTGGAGGATGCCAAGCCCGAGTGGATAAGCACATGAGCTGGAATGGAAAGAGCTGTGGGGTCGAATCCTTCTGCGCCCTCATTTCTTGAACTTGTTGTTTATTTGCTGCCGTTTCAAACTAAGAAATTTGGGTTAAGAAATCCAGGGTACCCTCAAATCCCGAAACGTTTTATTTACAAAAAAAAGGTTCGCTTCAAACATAAGAAATCGAGCCCCCCCTCACGAAAAATTAACTGCTTCTTAACCGGCGCTGTCGCTGTACTACTACTCCTGCTGCTACTGCTACGGCTACTGCCACTGCCACTGCCACAGCCAATGCCACTGCCACTGCCACTGCTACTACTACTACTACTACTACTACTACTACTACTACTACTAGTACTAGTACTACCACTACCACTACCAGTACTGCTGCTATTGCTACTGCTACTGCTTCTGCTTCTTCTGCTGCTGCTGCTACTACTACTACTGACCACTACTACTACTACTACTACTACTACTACTACTACTACTACTACGACTACGACTACTACGACTACTACGACTACTAGTACTAGTACTAGTATTAGTACTAGTACTAGGACTAGTACCAGTACTAGTACTAGTACCTAGTACTACTAGTACTAGTACGAGTACGAGTACGAGTACTAGTACTCTAGTACTCTAGTACTCTAGTACTCTAGTACTAGTACAAGTACTACTACTCCTATTCCAACTCGTGCTCCTTCTACTACTCCTCCCCCTCCTCCTCCTCCATCCAACATCAACACCAACAACTACACCACCACCACCACCACCACCAGCACCAGCACCACCAACAGCCGCAACTGCAACCGCAACCGCAGCAGCAACAGCAGCAGCCGCAGCCGCAGCAACAGCAGCAGCAGCAGCAACAGCAACAGCAACAGCAGCAACAACAGCAGCAACAACAGCAACAGCAGCAACAACTGCAGCAACAGCAGCAGCAACAGCAACAGCAACAGCAACAGCAGCAACAACTGCAGCAACAGCAACAGCAGCAGCAGCAGCAACAGCAACAGCAACAGCAACAGCAGCAATAACAACAACAATAAAACACACAACAAACGCCAAGAAACACCATACAAAAACAACACTAAAACACAATACTAAACAACAGTAGCCAACACGAACCAACACCAACCAACCAACCAGCCAACCAGCCAGCCAGCCAACCAGCCAGACCCACACCCGCAACCAACAAGAACACCAGCAACAGCTGCAACTACAACAACTATGGCAGCAAAACTACCCCTTTACCACTACTGCACCAGCGCCAGTATTCCTCCGACTACGACTATCACAGGCTTGAAGTATCATCGTCATGAATCAACATCATTGTCATCACACCGCTGCAGAAGCAAAGCACGCATACGCGCGTCAGCACTCCACATTTGACTTCATTCCCATGATGGAAAACCCCATCCAGGAATTGCGCCGCACAGTACAGTACTCATCAAAATTGGCACCTCTTGGATCAGCAGTGCTACCCGAATTTACAAGAGCCTTTCTGACACAGGAAGCACAACACCGTGTTCATGGACGAGACACACAGTAAAGGGAACCCTGGATAGCAACAAGGACCCACATGAAGAATGGCAAAGAAAGCAATGCTTTTACAAGGCCCACCGCAACCAGAACCTGCAGCAACAACACGTACTAACGACCACAGCACGAGCAACTTCGATAAGGGCAATCAGTGTAGTTGTATGCTGGAGACAGAAGAAAATGGAACGGTCGAGCTAAAACAGAAACAAGCATTGCGCCTGGTCCTCTTCCTTTTCGGAGGCCTTGGGTCTCACCTGCATGGCTTTCGCTTGTAGGCATCTCGCTTCAGGTCCCGATCTATGAAAGAGCCCCAGGGGCGGTTGGAGTTGCATGTTCAAGCTGGACACTAAAAGCACTCAGAAGACATACCTGGATTTTGAAAAAGGAGCGGGTACCCTCGGATGTCTAGGAGAAGCTTAGTCCCAAGACCCCAAATCTTGGAATCTGATCTTTCCGCAACAACCCGGCGATCCCACCACATCGAAACTCTCTGGAGCGTAGGATGTGGCTTTCGAGGGAGCAGCAACCTCGGCCAAGCCAACTGCGGGGATCAAGGCAACTCAGGTTTAGTCTTGTGTTCCGGGCTGTATGGTTAACCGGAAAATTCACAAATCGTATCTCTTCTTTTCCATTCACTCCGCGGTTCCATAACGCAGTGTACCTGGAGGCAACAGCACAAAGGTTGTTTACTCAGAACCCGCTCAGAGGGCTAAGGATGTGTTTTGTTTGGCGGGATCTGCAAGCCGATGCAGCCCCTGCCAGAATTTCGGCATCAAGCCCCAACATCTATCGACAGCCCAAAGCCAGCAGGGGTCTCGAGAGATTGTGGCTGGAGGCCCTCAATCCAAAGGCTTTGATTCACTGGTTCACTCACATCTCTGACATAAATTCTCATCGACGCCTCTGCGACCCATGATTGTGCAAGACTGCGTACACTCGAAACGCAAGTCAAACCGAATAGCAGAACAGGATTGAAGGTTGAAGTTTTGAGATCTGGCAAGCAAGTTTGCGGATGTCTTGCGCTAGCCAAGATGTTGAGATACGTCGAACATGTAGGTTGAGCAGGTTGCATTTCGAAAACAGTGTCTGGCTCCACCCGGACGAAGGCCGAATGAGCTCGACTACTCTTTCTTAGGGTCAAGGCCATAAACCTCGGCATCATCCAGTGGGTAGAGGCTTGGGGTCTTGAGACTGCAGTGGACAAGACTTCGGTTCGTTTATAGGCTCTGCATTGTCATTTGTGTCTTTGTTCATGTTTGGCCGTAGCTTTGAAAATACACTACATTCATCATTTCGCTTGTTCGCAGATCCTCCCACTGGGGGCGCAGCCGAACCATAGATGTACTGGTGGATAGCACGTCGAGCTGCATACCTGACCTTCGCGGCTCGAGGTATATAGTTCTGACCACAACAGCTACTACAGGCGCGGCTGCTCCGCCCTCTACCTGTCACTTACGCTTCTTGCTACGTACTATGCGCTACTCACTGCTTCTGCTACTTTGTCGAGTGCAACTTCCGGTGGCACTACCACTATGACCACTACCACCGCAACTGCTACTGCCACAACAACAACTACGACTACCAGTACTACTCGTACTAGTCGGAGTAGTACTACGAGTACGAGTACTAGTAGTACTACTGCCCGCTTGAGTCTCGATCACCTACCACTACTACCACTACCACCACCACTACCACTACCACTACCACCCCCTACCCCGGCGACTACGACTACGACGACGACTACTACTACGGCTACTACGACTGCCACTACTACTACTGCTACAACTGCTGCACTGCGCTGCTAATGCTACTGACATGCTTCATGTGTGTCACCCCACGCTTGACGGAATGCAAACTTAACATGTCTAGTGCACCCCCTGAAGTCTCTGACGGTGCACCCGCGACCCGAGACATCTTGAATAGCATCAGACCGGTATTCCTTAAGGTGTACTTGTACTTTGGCATCAAGGAGTTCACGATTAGGGACCAAGATGCTGATCTGAAATCTCGACACAGCTTCCTGGCCGGGGATGGGACATACTCCTCGTGATCTAAGACGAAAGCCGTCTGGGTCATAGAGAGGATGATGAGATCAGACCTGTCCCGGGCTTTAGCTGTGATTCCCTGCAAATCAGAAGTACCAACGGCAACTTTCCCAGCAGGTTGTTCAGCAAAGAAATGACACATCAAACACCGTAAGTTTGGTGACTTAGGAGCTGACTCATGCCTCAGCACAGCTGCGTCTATGTCTACCGTCGAGACAACAGGACTACGGCCAGTACCATTGCTGCTACTGCTGCAAATGCTACTGCTGCAGCTGCATCTACTGCTGGTCCTACTCCTACTCCTACCCCTCCTCCTCCTCCTCCCGCGCGTGCTGCTACTACTACTACTATTACTACTACTACTACTACTACTACTACTACTACTACTAAAGTTACTAAGTTACTAAGTTACTACTACTACTACTACTACTACTACTACTACTACTACTACTACTACTACTACTGCTACTGCTACTGCTGCTGCTACTACTACTACTACACTGCGACACCACGACGACCACTACAAGAACACTCGAACCAGTCATCATCAGAAGATGAGAGAATGATGCCGTCCACGGGCATGCCGAACAGTGTGTCCAGAACGCAGCAAAGCATTTCGTCAACTGCAAAGTGGGTTCTCCCATCCAGCAGAAAAGCCACAAGGTCAGCTCGTGATGAGCACCCCAGGGCAGAACATCCGCTGCCAAATTGGTTGGTGGATCCCGATTTCCTTGACATCGCCTTGCAGTGTGTTTTATTGCCTGAACAGGGTCATGACTTTTTGTCTGCTTGGGGTGTTTTAGTTTGCAGTTTGAAGTAAAAGCCAAACTCATACTGCAGGAGAAACCGAATACTGGACAGCCCTTTCGGTCATCAAAATCACCCGTCGAGTCGGGCTTTGGCCCTACCTGGCAAAGTCGACCCCTTTACCCTTTCTGAAGCTGGGCGACTTCACGATTGATGTAGGGTCTACACAAACAGCTCCTCCAAAAACAAGACATGGGTGGAGTAGAAGCCTCTCGGCAAGGAGGGCAACTCCGCCTAGCCCTCCATCTAAGTTGTCAGCTGGACCCCATTGCAACCCTCATCCGAAATCCCCCGCAACATTGAACCTCAACTCATAACCGAACTCTCACGCCTTGCTGCTCCCCACGAATTTTCCCGAATCGCTTGCCTGGGGTCGATGGTCCAGGCAGGTCCTGCAAGCCCTCCCCAACCGTACTCCCCCGCACAGGCACCTGCCGGAAGAAAGGGCCGAGGGGTATCCTTTCGCTGCTTAGTGCTGTTGGTGGATGAAGACTAATGCGATGGGCCAGAGCCCGTTGCCAGAAATCCTTGCGAAGCCTTACCCTAAGCCCCGCAAAGCCTAACAAATCCCCATACCATTACCCCTAACAACAACTGACCTGCCCTGCCCCGTTGACAAGGGCTCATGACCATGTCGTTCATTTGGCAAAAGGCCCGATGAGCATCTTTCTGTCGCCGAAAGGCACGATCTAGCGCAACGAAGCGAGTAGCATCACCAGTTGCTGGAAAGCGCAGGTCTGGTGGTTTCTGACAGCTGAGCCACACAGGTTGACGCGTGCTGAGTCTTTGTGGACTCCTGCGGTGTTAACAACCTGCCAAGGTCGAAGGAATCCTCAGTTGTCAAATGTCAGAAAAGTGCGGTTCGGCATGTCTTCGACAGCCAAACGCACTGGATGGAAAACTAAGCCTTCCCAGCTTCCGACCGAGCCCTAGGCCCCAAACTGTGAGTATATATATACATATACACACACTCACTTACCAACCAGTAACACAAACACTTGCAACTCATAGGAATTGTCTTGGCCAGCCGGAAGGAGCCGATGTGCCAGTATTCCGACATTCATTTGAGAAATGCCGCTGTGACCCGTCCTTGTGCAAACCTGTTCTGGACGACGTTGATAGCGTGATTCGTCTGCAACAACCAAACCAATGACTACGACCACAACCGCGACTGCTGCCGATCTCCTCCTATTGCCGTCCTCCACCGTATGCTAAAATCACCGCACCCCTAGCATTCTGAGCTCGCGTCCTTGTCTATATATCCTGAGCAACCTGACGGGCAAGCTCTACGAGCATCTATGTGGATGCCCATCCGCCGCATTTGACGTGGGGGCTGGTCGAAATTGCGGTTCCTCTGACACGGGCCTTCCACTTTTCACGGCGCAACAGACCTTCCTTTAAGCGAGACGCTGCTTTGGAACAACCCCCACGTGGGTACCCTTGGTGAAACGTCAAGTTGCTACTGTTTGTTGGGAGTTAAATTCTATCACATCTTGCACCCGGAGGCCTAACAGTGGTTTCGGCGCTTGGTACACTTCTCGATTTGTGCGTGTCATCCTTGCGCAGGGGCCATGCTAATCTTCTCTGTATCGTTCCAATTTTAGCGGGGTTTAGGGGTTTGATGCTGTTGGGTCGACGCTTCGGCTAGCAAGCTGCCGAACCCATACTCCAGATCCAGACTCGATCAGCTCTTTGCAACAGGTTCAGGAATTGCTTCCCACCAACCCAGCTAGGAATTAGTGGCCGGAAAAGCACTGGGACTGGAGGAGGGCACGTGAGCGAAGACTCAGTAGGGGGACTTCCGGCGCACATCCTCGGCACAGGGCTATGGGAATTTGGTGTCCGACTGAGCTTTGGCATCGAGGGCAGATCTGCGAATTTTGGCAGCAGGTCATCACATCTCCATTTTAAGGGGTGTCAAAGTCTACAGCAGTGGACATACATACGCACATAGATACATAGATACGTAGATACATAGATACATGCATACCTACATACCCACATACCTGCATTCCAAGATGCCCGCATACATGCATGCATACATACATACATAGCACTCGTGCTCGAGCAACTCAGGCGCAGTTTGGGACATAAGCTACGGCAATCCCCACATCTATCTATCTATATGTATATGCAGAGTGTGTGTATCCAATATAAGCATAGATGGAACATCTGTAACAATATATAAGTACATACACACACATAAACAATACATATATATATAGATATATAGATATATATATATATATAATATGTATGTATGTATGTATGTATGCATTTATCTTTTCAGATTTTTGTATATTATATATTTCTAAATGTGTCTGTACGTATGTATGTTTGCATGCATGCATGTACGTATGTATAAACCATTTTTTGCTGGGTGGTTCGGCTGCTGCTGGGATTAATTCATGTTCTGCTGGCCTAACGCCTAACCTCATTTAAGAAAAGCGAACCCCTGCGACCATGCCAGCAACGTCAGCTGTCTACTCAACTTCGCCACGACCCTATTTATCTCCTGGCTTACCGCGGAGCCATGAAAAGCTCCCACAAGCGAACTCCTGCCCACCGGGAAACTCCGCACTACGACCGGAAACCGCCAACGTTTTGACAGCATACCGGCATAGCACCATATCGCATTGCAGCAACAGGTTAGATCTGAATGAGATCTGCAAGAGAAAACAGTCGCGGCACCATTACGGTCTGATCTGGCAACACATAAACTAAACTCCAACCCCGCGCAAACAAGACATGCTAACTGCTTTCACGGCCTCGTATAACAGGCCCCGGCGTCACAATTGAATATCCTTCCAGAATGTCTCCTTGGGCCTTCCCCGTTCTTGCGGCTTTGGGGTTTGGGAGCTTTCCCAAAAAATGTCAAGGCCACCGAAGACCCGAACGCAACGATCTGAGCCCGCCGCCGCGGCAACAGTTGCTGTTTCAGCAACTCAGATATCGAGCCGGGCACTGTCAGCTCGTGCCTCCGAATCTCTGCCAGCATCAGGAATCGTGAAGTAACTGCATTTACCAGGCTCGCGCACAACTAGAGCAGCTGCTAGTTGCTAGCTGCACCCCGTGGAGAGCGCTTGCCCTTGCCACCGTAGCATGTGACTGAGTGGATCAATACTATACCCACACCTGCTGATGCGCTAGCAACGGCTGACAGTCTAACTTCAATTGGCCGAAGCATCGCCCTGAACGCACCTGCCCGCCCATGGGGCCTTGAAGCCGAAACTTGATCGGAAGCCCCTCTTCTGAGTTAGCTCATCCTGAGGGCTCGCAGCTTCGTTCCCATCGCTGGCTTGACTGAAGACTCCAGGTTGTGACGGAGGAAACGCCCATGCTTGATAGTGGCTGTGGGGCTGATCGCCGGCAGCTTCTGTGTTTCTTGCAAATCGCATCAGCGCGTTGAAAGGTGGTGGCTAAACAGCTCTCGAGAGGCTTTGGCGCAGGACTCGTGCTTGATTGCGGTTGCACATGAAGCAGTGGACAATAAACATAGCGGAAAGTCACGAAGTGAATTTGGTCCAACAGACGGCCGTCGACTTTGAGTAAGACTGTGCTCTGCCGGACGCCCTTCGCCTTTGGGATTCTCAGGGCATGGCAAGTGAACAGCGATGAACCGAAACAATCAGCAAACCCTGAAGCCTAAAACCTTCAGGCCCTGATTGAACCATATTGAACCCTTGTGCCCTAAGCCCCTGTTCCCCTGTCCTTCAGGTTCTGCACTTCCAAACGGATAGCCTCGAACTCGGCAGCCCCTTGGAAGTCCAAACGCTCTTCTCTTTTTTTTGGAGGGTCTAGGGTCCAGGTTTTAGGGGTTGCCTTTTTCGAGCGCCCCAGTGACTTCTTGGGTTTAGGAGTCCAGGGCTGTAAGGCCTGTCTTAGGAGAGTGCTCTTCGGCTTAGGGCCTAACGGGCTTTGACGGCACACATTGGCTCTTCCTGATACTGCAACAGTGAACATCACTGTCCTCATGCCCTGAAGGTACCGAGTAGACAAGCGTCGCATGAATGATCTCTCAACCCATGTTCCAAGTCGTTCGACATTAAGTCTTGGAGTCTTGGAGTTCAGACAGCCTGCGGGTTCAGGCTGCGAAACGCTGTGACATGACTTTGCGACTTTGCTGACTCCGTCGGGGCGAATGCAAAATGTCTAAACGGCGCAGGGTGCAGTTTGGGGTCGGCGGATGTACACACCGAGATGCCTCACTGGCACAACCCTAATATCGCAGCCCTTACTGTGAACTTCTCAAGCCGTAAGGGTGAACACCTCGCGAGTTAAGCAATAGCACGCCATCCGACAGCCAATTCTTTTCGACATGTCAGCGTTTTGGGGCGAAAAAAGTTCAGAGCTGAGTGCGCAAACCTTACGGCATGTGCCAAAGCCCGTGTCTTGCGAACCAGCCACAGACAACCTGCGAAGCGCTGAAGATCTTTGGGATCTTCGCCCTTGGCTGGGGAGCTTGCTCGTGTGCCTCCTTACCTTCAGGAAGCTCGAGGAACCAAGCGAGAAGACACACGTCGGTCTCGCAGTCCCTCGACTTAACAGAGACTGAGACCCGGAAACTCTGAATGACAAGCTTGAGTCTTGCAAGACATCGAAGTCTCGCAGAAATCAAGTTCAAGGCGTTTCGCCAGGATATTTGTCGTAAGGACAGTACTGGCGAGCGTGGGCTTGAAGGTCAATGCAACACACAGCAAGAAAAGTGTTTTCCGACAGCCCAACACCCTCAAAGAAAAGACTTTGTCTCCTTCCCGTGGACAACCCCTTGCAGCAATACACGCTGGAATCGTCGGAGCCCTAAACCCCTGAGGACCCAAACCTGAGACCTAAAGGATCCCACCCGCATAAGTTCTGAACCAAACGGAACCCTAAAAGCACGCTATACGGCGACGCGGCGTGTCGTGTCGCAGGCGAGCGATGTCAATGGCATTTGCCGAGCCATGGAGTTTCATCAACGCTTCCGCGAACCTTTGAACGCTTCATAGGGACTTTGCGTTTGGGGTTGAAAGGATTACGACTCGCCAGTTCAGGATTCAGGGTCAGGGCTTCGGGACACTTCGAGTTTCGTCATGGTTGTTGCAGAGGGCTCTGTAAAGAAGTTTGGAAGACTTTGGTCCCCTAGGCATTTGGGACCTAAGTAGCAGGAAGAAGCATGAACACTCGTCGTAAAGGCACCTGGAAAAGAAGGATTCTTGGTTTCTTCGGCTTGATGGATAAACGGTGCTGATTTGGCAGGTGCATTTTGAGTCTGGCCACAGTTTGAGTGACATTTTCATGTTGCTCTATATATATATACACACACACACACACATTTGTTTTCTCTGTCTCTGTCTGTCTCTCTCTCTCTCTCTCTCCCTCGCTCCAGAGGAGTGGCTTTCACCGCCCATGAAGCTATAGCTTAAGCTTTGGGGCTTGTCTGGGAGGAGTTCGGTATGGAAGAACCTCCGCCTGCACTGGCTATGCCCTTGCACGATGATGTCTACAGTCTACATGTCCTTACACCCCCTGGATACCCTGGGCCCGGATCGAAAGGGAAGCACGGCCCGACCTGAGAGTTTCCCCAAATCCACTAGGGGCCCCCTAGTAGAGGGGACAGCCCAACACTGGCTTACGCTCAGGCCCGCGCTCCTCGATGTCAATGAGGCCACTATTGTCCTGAGCGGCGCTGCTCTGGTCTCTGGTAGCTAGGGGCCGCCCCCCCCCTCTTTGCTAACTGGTTCTTTACGTAGAGAGTGGCCTCCACTCGCATGCCAAGTGCTACCAGGGCTATACACCCACATATACACACATACGCACACTCAGACTCACAGATATATAAAAACAAATGCAGATGCATGCATATAGCTATGTCTATGTATATATATATATGTGTGTGTGTACATATGTTCCTGTATATATATCTTTCTTTCAGGCAGGCTGAAGGTCCGAAGGACGTGCCTCAAGCAACTGTACAATCAAATGAATTCGAGAAATGCGAGTGCAAGTCCCCAGTTTGCGCTCGCGAACCGATCAGCAGTGCGCGGTGCAGTAATTTGGGCGATCGCACAGTGAGGTGTGCAAGATGCTGTGCATGAAACCGGCAGCACAAAGCTGAAAAACCGTAGCACCAGCAACGCTTCACACCCAAAATCAAGAAGATGCCGCACCATAACATGCGGATGAGCTGCACGTGGAATCGAAATGAAGCTTCCACATGCAATGCGAAGCAGGCCTACAACTGCGCAGGATATTCCTCATGGGTATGAATGAGGCCATCCCTGCACAACACAACTATGTAACGACATACCCANTGGAATCGAAATGAAGCTTCCACATGCAATGCGAAGCAGGCCTACAACTGCGCAGGATATTCCTCATGGGTATGAATGAGGCCATCCCTGCACAACACAACTATGTAACGACATACCCAAGATGCCTGAACACCTTCTTTGGAGGTGATATATTGACATCATAACAGAAACCCTAAAAGCTTGAGCCTTGTTCCCCATGGGGCAGAGAGGCAAACTGCAAGCTTCAGGCCCCGCATGGCGCATTCAAAAGGCCATGCCTGCATGTTCATGTTAATGCCTTCACACTCGGTATGTAAATGCACTGACTGTCGCTCCGCAGCTCAACCGCGGTAGCACAGTCCATGAACTATCATACGCACGAGCCGTACTCACGAAAAGCATCGTGGCAATGTGCGCGTCTTCCACTATGCAAAACACTGTCTGACTCCTTCTTCGTGGCAATGAGAACAGTGTACCAGTACCAAGCCGGGATGACATCGTGACCAGCTTGGAAGCACCAGCAGACCGTCACAGCGCCGAGCGCCCCAAAGTACTCGTTGAGGAAGCTGCCGACGCAAGGTTTCTCATTCCTGGTGGGCCGGGGCCAAACTGCCCAACCAGCCGAGGCAAGGAGGAGCAGCACTTCAATTCCGATAAGGACGGAAACACAGTGATCAACATGATCCCCAGGTTCCCCGTGCAGAATGGGCATGAAGCGGTGGTAAATGTTTGCCTCAAGCGACAGATAGTAGCAACTCCGTTGGACAATCAGGGAGCCTGCAATGATCGCACTAGCGTCTGTCTGCATCTCCTCCGTATTCTCCCGCTGGACTTTGATCGACTTCCACCACTCGCCCTCGTCTGTGCACTTGGCCAGGGCAGTTGCTATTTTGTGCGCAATGGTCATCACCACGATGGCAGGAACTGCGGCGCACACTACCCTCCAGAACTCATCACGAAACCAGGTGGCCTCGATTCTGCAGCTCATCACAAAAGGCTCGGAGGGTGGCTTGTGTGGTTTGGGCAGGAAGCACAATTGCGGATCTCGCCACTCTGCTGGCAGCTCAGAGTGCACTTGTTGAAGCTTAGCTGAGACGTCGGCGAGCGCCGGTGCTAGAATCGCCGAGCATGCTTTCCACGCCGTGGCCGGAGCGGAGTCCGCTGGCACGGCCTTTCCAATTGGCGTTCGTCTGAGCTGCAAGGTCCAGTCCGTTCCTGTGACCGGCATAGTCAACTTTTGGCGAACCCTGCCACTTGTGGGCCGAATCCGGGTTCTGGGGTCCCGGGCAATGCAGATCCGCTTTTGGATCGCTCGATCCCAGACCCTTGAGCCAAAATGGCTACATGTATTTATTTATATATATATATATATATATATATATAAATACATGTATGTGTACATATACTTACACACACATACCTGTATATATATATAGATATGTATATGTACACACATATATACGCACATTCACATGCACATACGAATGCACATGCGCACCCGTCCAACCATCCACCAACCCACATGTCTAGGGTCCAAGAGGGCTCACCCTCCAAGCAGCCGAGGTTCGTAATCGATCAGATTCCACAGCACGGTGGGGCTCACCCGAGAGGTATCGAAGCCCAAATTCTTCATTGCTGTCTGCGCATGAAAGTCAGCCATAACCTGAGCATCTTTAGAGCCTTCTGAGGTTCTTGCTCGTAAGGCTTCGGGGCTGCAAGCTGAACCTCATCCCCATTAGACCGAAGCCCAATGACCGGGTCCATGAGCTTTGGTTCCCAGTCGTGAGCTCTTCCGTTCTTCCACGACCAGCTGAGGTTTAGGCTCAAGCTTCAACCTTGATCGAACCTCTTGTCCAACAGCTCGAAGCAACAGTTCGGGTGCATGAGGATTGCGGGAGAGGCACTGTGAGAGCTTAGGGTCGGGGCTCCTGAAACCGGCCTCTAGCCTTGGAAGTAAGTCCTTGCGAGACCATCGAAGCAAACGGACCTGACCGGACCACGAACCACTGAACATCCCGAAACTTGCGACCCAGCGAGGACTTACTGCTCACTTTGCAGATCTAGGACGACTAGAGTGACTAGATCCAGAATGTGATCGTGTGATCAAGTGTTTCAGCAAGCATTCCTCCGCCAGCCGCCAAGTTTCCTCTGTAGAGTCGTAACGGAGTTCCGGCCCAAAGGCTTCTAGATGGCTCAAGGAACGAAATCTGAAAAATATGCTTTTCGGGCTTTTAATGACTTTTAGGGTGTTGGGTTTATGTATTGGTAAGTTCGGTGTGCACAGCCGGGTGTTCCTGAATTACCGTTTTGGGTTTCGTGCCTTGAGTGCATCTCTGCCGTTGCGATTTCTGATTGAAGCACTCAGGGTTCAGGTTCGCCTCGGCCCCTTTCCCTCCTCCTCCTCCTCCCACTTCCCCAGCCCCACCCCCCCCATCTCCCTGCGCCCCCGCGGCGGCCACAGTCGTCGTCTTGTTGTGCGCTGTGCGCTGCACCCGCGACTCGGCCGAGGCGGACGACGCGAAGCGTTTTGAGCCTAGATTGCGCTTCTGAAGGTCGTATCACTCGAGCTAACATGCCGCCGGAAAGCAGCTTCGAACTCTTGCCACTCCTGAGTTTCAACTGGTGACTCTTTGCATGCTGTTGGTTTTCCTTACGAGGTCTCACAGTCTCAACACTGCAACTCACTACCACTATCACTTCGCAAAACTTAACATCCTAAGCCGTATCCAAGGCTCGACTTGTCCGGATCCATCCTGGTCCGCTGACGAGAACAATGCTCTGATCTCGCGGAGCCACTTCTTACCTGTGGAACTTCGGCTGACATGGCACGATCGATCTGTTGCAGAATCGAAGAATCAGGGCGCAGGGATCGAAGTTGTAGGGGATAGCGGAGTGTATTACTAGAGTCGAGGTTTTGGATGTCTAGGGTTGCAAAGGCTGAATGGCCCTCATCTGTTCTCCATTGACCATCGCCGCTTCCTGCAACTTGCAGCCACGCCGCCCAGAACCACAACTACACAGCAAAGAAACCATACGGAAATCCACCTTCTCTACTCAAAACATGCTCAAACAACAGCTTCGAAAGCAACAAGTCCCGACCCAGCGCCCAGAAGGCCAACTCCCGCCGTGCGACGACTCTCCAGCTCATCAAACCTGGGCTACGCTTGCACTTTAGGGGGGCAGAAGGGGCATTCAGAAATCGAGACATGACAAAACTCTAGCGCGGTGCCCACAGCTCACGACCCCAAGGTCAGTCTATGGCAACATTAGGATTGCAGTTCCCAACCCAGGTCCATCTTGGTCGTGCTTGATGTCGCCCCTTTGGAAGGGAATCAAAGACTGTACGGGGCATGGTCTGAGGTCGGTTGCCCTCGGTGCGCTTCTGCTCTTTCTCTGTGCCTTTTCCAACCCCGCATATCTGTCGCCTGCTGTCGGATTTCCTGCTAAGGTGCATCATGTTTTCCTCGTCCATTGCACGCATTGAAGTGGATCTCTCGACGAAAACTCCGGTCACCTCAGCTGGTCTCGGCGTTCTTCGGCCTAGCATAGGACCCGAGACCTGGTAAAGTGTCGCATCCAGTGTGAAAGAAGCACACGGAAATTCAAATGAACCAACCCTCCAGTGCCCTGGCGACGCTAGACCCTTTAGCCTTCCAGCTGGGAGGGGGGCAAGTCCATGAAGGCCGATTCGGGGCGCCAAATCAATAGGCAAGTGTAGAAGGAGTTGAGGCTGCACTGCAGTGAACTCGGAACTGAGTATCCCATGCAGCTTCCATCCGGGGCACGATGTTCAACACACAGAACACGGCGAAAGCGACGTAGAGCGTCCTGACTTCGAAAGATAATAAAGCCAGATTGAGTCCAGCGGTAAGAACTATGGTACTTCTTGACTCTAGGTCACTCTCCTGGTGGGAAGTGGGCAGTGTCAAGGCCAAAACCCGAGCAATCAAACATAAGAGCTCCCAAAACGAAGCCAGAGCGTCGGATTGCAAGACTAATCCTCATTCACTCTTTGGCAAGACATCGAAACCTGTATGCGAGAAAACCATCCACCGGGAGGAGGAGTATCTTTTTCAAGCAGCACCTGAAAAAAAAAAACAAAAGCAAGATCCAAAATCTAGCTCATAAGCCATGAAAATCTTCTAGCTAATTTCCTTCAGAGCGCAAAGCCTCTCAAATCCTGACGCCTCGAAGCTCCAAGGCTCTAATTTTCAACCTAACAGCTCTGTACCTGCCCGCAGCATATAACCAGCACTTATCAGTCTTACTGCCATCGGAACCTGCGCTGAGGGCAGAGGGCTTCAGGTTTCGGCGTTTCCTTGCTGGACTGCTAAACGCCCCTTCAACGGTGTTCGTGAATGTGCGATTCGAGACGCTTGATTTGGTGTTTTAGCTCAGGCTATGCTTACGAGGCCGGAATGTGCTTCTAATTAGGCCTGCCCCAAGTCCGAACCTCAGCCTGAGCCGCCTGAGCCTGTAAGCTCAAAGCCTAAACGCTAGCCGCTAGACTTAGGACAACAAGTGGTTCCGTGGGCCCGAGACAGAAATCCCGACGCCCAGGGCCCCAGCAGGAGGGGCACAAGAATGGTCCCGTTGACCTCATTCAGCCTCGGACGCACAAACATCCTCGTGATAGTTCAATCTTTCTCCCGTTGTTGTAACTAGTGCTGTTGTTTTCCGTGTACTCGAATCGAAGTGGCTGAAGGCCAACTGCTCTCGATGCCCAGCGGTGAGTGCCGGTACAAGCAGATGGTATGCAAGCTGGATGCGGCAAGCTCTTAGACTAAGACCGGGCCTGAAAGTGAACCCTTAGAGTGGAACCATCTCGTCCCCCAAGCAGCCTTCAACCCGAGGCTATATACATTACATGGACGCGCTCAGGATAGCGGTAATGAGACAGAGACCACCTCTTCGATCATTCTGATCACAAGATCTTCTACCGATGTAGATTCGGATTCCCGTATTACTGACACCTGCCAAGAAGCGGTTCTGCGACCTCCACCCAGCTGATGCCTCCTGCGTTGTAGGCTGTCGCAAACTGGGGCTTAAGGCCTCGAGGGCCAAGAGGTGTCCAACAAATTGAAAGGATCTGCATTTCGCGGGTTTCCGAAACTCGACAAGTCTGGCAATTGACAAGTCACTCGGGCAGTGCGGGATCATGCATACTCTCAACTCTGAGCCAGAAGGCAGACACGACCTGTTCAACAAACCGAAGCTGAAGACGCGTTGGTAAGAGTAGTTCCGCATGTTGCACTGCATCTGTTTCAGGTTGCCCCCGTTCATTTCTGGACAGCCACCGTGTAACGAGTGACAAAAACTGCGGGTGCGCTCGGGCGATGTTGGATGCATGCGGTGGGCTGGTACAATCAAGCAAAGACACGTCTTCTCTAACCGCTAGCAGCCGCTAGCATGTTGCAAGCCCTCTTGCGAAGACTTCCAAGCACCACGGCAGACTGTCCTGAACAACCCTGGTATCTGAAAGCTTCTTGCCGGGCAATAAGGTTTTGGTCGGGACATTTTCAAGGCGTCCTGAGATGCAAAGGAACAGCGTAAAGCAGCAGCGCCTGAGGTGCGCTTGGATTGATCAGGCCCTCGAGTATTGCTTCTCGGAGTTTATAGGCTCCAGGAAGACTATTGGAATCCCATCACGGATCTTGCCATTGTGCTCTCACACAGCACCAAAGAGTTTGGGAGCCGGTCGAAGGTGGAATTTTAGGGTTCGATGGTTCCAGGCTGAGAGATAAGGTAGAGGCCCTTTCCCGCATGGCTGACACGTAGCCTTTCTGTGGAGCATGAGGTACGCACAACTATGCACAGCTTCATGTTCATCCATGTACTAAGGGATGCACTCACTTACCTTGACACATGCGGCGCTCTCCGTGTTTTCGTCCGGGAGCACCCTGACTTCTGGAAAGAGTTCTGCGGTTTCACCACATGTCAGCCAGCAGACAATTCGAGTTGTGAGTCTGATTTGCGCATGTATGCGTTGGAAGCGTAAGGTCCGTTAGTTATTGACAAATACATGATCAGATGCCGTCACTCTTGGTTGTCGAGCAAGCATGCATATGCGTTAAGGAGTTGGGCAGCAACAAAGAAAGACGCAGGTATGCAAACGTGCGTATGCAGAGACAAACATAATCGACACACACATAGTAACGAACACAAGTTTCTAAGGTGATTTTTGCGCACCGTGGTCCTGGGATGTACGGTGTTCGATATCCCAAACCCTGAATGCCAAGAGCAGCCCCGAGCAAGGCAGCAGCAGCTTGCCAGCGAGATGTGAATGGCACTTCCAACGGCAACTGCGACGTGATGCCTGGTTTTCGTACTTCCATTGCCGGGAAGCCGAAAGCCTGCAATTTCGCCCAACAGCTTCTGTTAAGCATTAGGACTTCATACCAGGGCATCAACCAGTTCAAACACAAGCCCCTTGCCTCCACTTTCGACAGTCCCATGAAGCTTTACGGATCTGCGAAATGTAGACTACATTGCTACGACAAGGGGGCATTTCGGATACCATAAACTAGGCGATTATCATAGTCAAGTCCAATCCTCCAAGGGCTCTCTGGGTAACCGACTCAAGAGAGTTAAACATCGCATTGCCCTCGAACTCCGGCCCTGGGCCCAACTCCACCTTGCAGGGCTGCGGGTTTCCAGCTTCATGGCTTAGAGAGGTTTAAAGCTGAGGGCATATGCATGTGCAAACAAACTAGCAAGAGCATACGGATGCGTCTGCAAGTATGTGTCCCCGTGCTCACATACTTCCATGCATGCCCAACATGGTATCATGCGTGTGCGCTGAAATAAATCATATCAGTTTCTATTTGTATACATACGCATATGTATACATGCATATATGAAGATACAGGATATGCGTACACATTTGTATGGCTCCGCGTGTGCCTGCGTGCCCAAACCTTTTCATATTGCATGGACAATAGAGCAAGACAAACAATGGCACAAAGACTGCTTTGTAGGATCGCATGCCGCGATGGCGTCGCTCAGAATCATGCCGCAGTGTGCTGTATGGCATTCCTTTACGTACACACTCGTGCAAGGCCAGGCAAGGACTGAAGACGAAACGAGACGAAAAACATCAGCTGAGCTTCTGAGCCGATTCACTCACGTAGCCGCTGCTGTCAACTGAGGTTGCACGACAAGCACAACCACAGGTAACAATCGCTATCATAAACCCTCGACGGGGTTCATGCAACATCTGGGAAGGCATGCTTCGAAAAGGAAGAGGAAGGGCTCAGCGCCAAAAAGGGCTTTCACAACTGCCGTGCACTCTTTCCCAACTCCTGGCCAGCTCGTTGGCGGCGGCGTCTGCTATGAACTGGAGGATGATAATGCCTCAGTGGCACCATCGACTTTGCGACTTTCAATGTGGTTTGCTGGTCAGCCTTACTTATTCTGGTGCGACTTCTGTTGCCGCCGCTGCGGCTGCTACTACTGGGATTTTAAATACCACCTCCTGTTTCTGCACATGAAATGTTGCCGCAATGTTTTTGTGCGGCAAGAAGTACTGGCAGCGCACGTGTCCTGCAAATCTTGCCGCTTACTCTAAGCCTACCATTCCAACTTGAAGCCTTCGGGGAAAGTGGGGTCCCTCCCAATACCCCACAAGGGCCGGCTGCAGTTACTGCGGACTCGACTTGTTGACTTCTAGATTCACAAGGTACGGGGGATACATGTTCCCGAAACCCCAATTCTTTGTGTAGCCTGGATGAAGTTTGAAACGTACCAACAGGCCGAAAACGACTAACATCTCGGTCCACAGACGTCCGTGGATGCAATGATAGCACTACTAGTGCCACGGCTGGTCTCGAAATCATGACCAACTGACGACCCCTCTCGACAAGCAAACGTAACAATAAGTCGCGAGATCCAATTAAACAAAACTAGACATCCGCTCTCCGATGAACTCAGTGCTTACGAAATCCGCATATCACAGCCATCGGTGATTTCTACCGGCATCGTAACGGAAGGCCATAATGTAGCAAAACTCGCATAGATTGAGTCACCCAAGCTCCAGACTCTAGGCTCCAAACCCCGGTGATGTCTGCCATCGCGTGCAATTTCTGAGGTCCAGCTTTAGGGATGCTACCGATTAAAGCATCTTGTCTCCATGACATATCTCGCGTGGCTGTTTGTGGCTTGGGCGCCTTAGGAATTCAGCTCGGGCGCCCGTGACATAGATGATGATGGACAGAAGCAGCAATGCCCAAAAAAGAGCTTTGAAGGAGCCCATGATACCTCAAGGGCGCGCTTCGCTACCAAGTGGAGTTATCACCACTCCCACCTTGCAAACTCTAGTTCTCTGAGCCCTCGAATCTCTAGGGCCAAAACATCTTTAAAGCATAATCCTAATGTCCGCACTCTAGAACGTAGACTCCAAGACCTTCGGCACCCAAAGACGAAACTGAACCCGACACCGTGCAAAGTCAGCTTTGGTGTTTGGATTCTAGGCGATCCGTGTGGCTAAGACGAGGCTATGGAGATGTAGAGGTTAGGCTGTCGGAACTCGGGTTCCGGGTGTAGGACGTCAAGTTTCGCAAAAGACGCTGGTCGCTGTTTCTTTCACATGTTGCAAGTCTGTCACAGGTAGGAAACCGTGTCCTTCAAGGCACGTGGACCATGTTTTCGGTCTTAGTGCACAGATTGCCATGCCGCCTGCCCCTGCTACAGCCGCTGGAGAGCAACCCTCAGTTACAACAGGTGAAGGCGCCCATGACCATGATGCGCAGGTCGCTGAAGAAGCGAAGGACACGGAAGACTCGGATGACGCGTACTAGCCTGTGCAGATTCAGGTGCCACGTTAAGTTGCGGGGTAACAAACACCAAGCTTAGGGTGTTACAAAGGCGCATGGTGTAGAAGTCTCGATTCCATTCCCATCTTGAAGCCAGCCCACATAATGTGAGGCATGCAGGGTGTCTGGATGAGTGTGAGATGGATTGGTGGCAGGGCTACGACTGGTCTCTGTTCTGTGTCAAACGTTGCCGGCGAACCCAACTCTTCGCCTTGCCATCCTCTGCATCCCTGAGGCTGGACTCTTCCGGGATGGTTTGGAGTTTCAGGTCAATGGTATTGAATCCCAAAATCTATGTCACGTGCGGATATAGACATATGTGTATATGTATATGCTAGTATATGCATGCAAGTGGTTGTCCCATTGACAACATGCCTTCACATATAGACACATAGATATACATATCATTACATATCCCACACCCTCGCCCAAACCACACAGACACGCAGATAGACAGATAGATAGACAGACAGACGAGAAACCGCAGGGTCCTCATCTAACCCTCACCGCTACACACGGAAACCTGAGGCTTGACCCCTGCCAAACGGGCCTCAGCAGCCGCATCACCCTCGCCGATGTCCTCATTGACAGGTTTAGGGCTTGAACAACTCTGAACCCCAAACCCTGAACCTATTTTGGCAATACGTTGACATGTCCTTCCGAGCTCCCGGAAAGGGCTTTCGAAGTGATGCGAGCGAGGGGCATATCCAAGTGCCTGCCGCTGTCGTCGTCCATAAAGATCCGGCCGTAGACTTCTTCGAAAATGGACAGCGAGACCAAAGCAGTGTCTAAAATATTCCACCTGTCGACATTGGCGCATCCAAATGCTGCCGGTGCACCGGTGATCCGTCTTACATGTTCCCAGACAAGTGAGTAAGCCAATCAAATATTTAGATAAGTGATTCGTGGTTGGTGTGCGGATATCCATGTCTGAGTCTTGTATGTATGTAGGCAGGTAGGCAGGCAAACAGGCAGCAGGCCTGGCATGCGCACACACCTACATTCGTTCATCCGTTGCATTCACTACATGCATTGCATGGGTTACATTGCGGTTACATTACATACACTACATCACATGCTCTATATTATGTCAAGCTGAGCATACTACAGTGCATCATGCTACACTCCACTAAAACACAAATGTAGATCCACATGTGCATACACACATACATACCACACATACCATGCAGGCAAACATACGTACGTATCAACATGAAAGAATCAATGCATTCATGCGTATACGCATCCATCCATTGCACCTATGGAATTGTGCACGAGAATGGCAACTCTCATGCCTGGTTTTCAACTTGCAGAACTGTTGGGGTTATGTGCAACATGAGCCGTGCATCTCTCTTGAACTCTCAAGCTGTCAGCCTCACGAGCTGCCGCGACATAGTGCGAAGGCAGCCCTCTTGCGACGGGGCTTGCAACTGAGGATCCGGGGTCGAAGATGTACGCAAACGACCCAAGGAATTTCACGCAGCAATACGCTGTTGAAGCCTGAAGACATTATTCCGGAACAACCAGTCCATGCCATCCTTGAGACCTGTGCTACACCCTAGTTCGAGTGTCCACAGCTGGGCCACTTGAAGTCGGGATTCCAGCAAGAGACCTGAGAGCTTTGCCTACTTCAGGGCTATGAGGCTGGGGACATGAGTGGATGCCTGAGGCCTAACATCGTATAATAGGGAGCCGCATGAAGTGTGGCAGAGGCTGGATGACTTCTTGCCTGCAGCTTGGAGATAGTCTCTTTGGGTCTTTAAGATTCTGGAATTGGGACCGTCGCACACATGTCAAGAGCCCTCAGCCCTAGCAAGTTGAAAACCTTCCCAAGCCCCAGGCCACAAGGGCACTCAACTCTAACTAAGCCGGGTCACTTCCAGTCTGAAGGATGCGAGTCAGAACCGTTCAAAGACTAATGCTTCGGGGTTCTGGAGTGTAGGAACAACTTCCCAAGAGAAATTCCAACGAGGAGGCTGAAGAGCCCTGTTCAAATCCTAAACCAGACCCGAACCCGAACTCGTCAACTATACTTGCCAATCCCAGGTCAGATCAAGAAGACAGAAGGACCCTACACTCACAGTGGGGTGGGCAAGAGGAGCTCTTGATTGTGGAGTAAGCTCAAACCAACAAACATCTTATGTAGCAGGGCTCTCACTGGTCTCGTGTTTTGAACACACACCGTTGATTCGATATTCAAACAAAGAACACCGCAAAAGGCGGTCCGGGGGACATCTGTTCAAGCCCACAACTGGTGCAGTGATCGCCGAAGTACAAAGCTGTATGGTGCTTTCTCGGAGAGAATGTTTTTTCGCCTCGGCCCGGCCGAAGTGGTCAGACGTTCCTTCTTTCCTTTCCGAAACCTGTTTCACCTACCCACCCGTCCTTACAACCCCCCCCCCCCCCCCCCCTCCCCAGCTTCAGCACCCCCCGCACATTCGCCTTTGTTTGCATTCTGAACCTGCCCACTCTTCACCTGCGACCGGGCCCTGGCGGACGACACGAAGCCTGTGAAAGTACATGCGGAGGGTTCGGGGCAAAGGGCCTTCGTGTCTGTTCTAGGGCAGCTGCGGGATCTTGGCGCGACAGGCAAGGGTACGGCCCCTTACTTTCATCCCCCCAGGCCGAAATCCCCGAAGCCCTGAACCTGAAGCTTGGCCCCAAAGCTCCCAACCCACTCTCAGCAGGGTGGCAAAGGAGAGGCCGTAAGCAATCAGTCGAAGCGATAGCTCACAGATGAAGAACACGTTGAAGAACTGAGAAGACGGCGAAATGTTCCAATGTTTAGCTCAGGGTTTTGGCCTAAACTTGACACCGGCAGTCGGAATAGCCGGGCAGTGCATCAAGGTTCGCCATGCCCTGTTGAAAAGCTTTTTGGTACAGAGAGATTGCAAAAATGTGCAACAGAGGGCCTTGAGTTTGTGGATCCGAAGAAAGCCTGCAAAACGCCCGATACTTTGGAGCGGGAAGACTAATCCTAAGCGGCAGGCAGTGGGAGAACCGCGACCGGTCACACCTAACTTCGGCAGTCTGCCTGTGGGAGAGAGAGAGAGAGGGTGCGGGAGATGCGAATAAGTATGTGTATGTATATTATATATATATGTACAATTCATATATATACATATATATATCTATGCATACAAATACATATATACATACATGTATGTATGTATGTATGCATGTATGCTTATCGCAGAGGAGCTCCTGAGCCCGAGCCTCTTCAAAGCATGCAGTGCATCGAACCTCCCCCTGTAAGAGGATAGGAAGTGACAGATGCAGCTGTGGCTCGAGGTTGATATAGTCGAAGGCCGGAGGTGAATCACTGAAGGGGTGTTTGACAGCGTAATCTGCTTGGACACCGAACCTGAGCTGACCGTCGCTCGACTTCTCCGGGGCCTTGTTCACACCGTCAGTATCTTTCGCTATTTTTGCCACACGCTCTGTGTCATGACGGAGCGGGAGAAGGCCTACGGCACGATGTTTGGCTCATGGATGCCTGGCAACAGCACATGCAGGAATATGGAAACCCCAAACGTAAATCCCCAATCTACCAGGTCAGTGGGTTTTCAAAGTTTCACTGTTGCAGGGTCAGGTGCATGGCCGCGTTCACCACAATGATGACGGCCACCGTGTACTCGCAAAAATCTCAGATGCAAACGCCATTCGGAAGCCCTGAATGGCCCGAACTTTGGGTTTCTGCAGCTTGAAGAGACATCTCGAAGAGATCCTTAACAAGGATCCTTTGCCGTACGGTTTCAACTCGAAGCTGGCAGGGGATGAGCTTCTAAGCCGCACCGGAGAGCTAGAAATAACCGTAGCGGCCAGCATGTAAAATGTAATGCATTATGAATCAAAATTCTTGCCTGTACGAGTTGGCAGCTTGGGCAATCAAGCTTGGAAGTCATTAGGCAGTTCCGGAACCCTAACCTCTGCCCAATTGAACTCGCAAGCCATTGCATCGATACGCGTGTCTCTAGCAGCCCCACCCCCATGTTTGGTTTCTGTTTTCATAGACCTTAGCTCAAGGACCCCCCTGGCAGAAAGCCTAAAGAGGCTCCCGAAAAGCCTTGACACCTTCTGCCCCTGCACAGGACCGGGACTAAGCGGCTGCTTTGCAGGAAGTTGTCGAGCTTCCCACGACAGCCATGAAGATGGCGATCAGTTTTTTTGCGATCGATCCTGCTGTGTTACCGGTTGGAAAGGGGAAACTTTGCATTTTGTCCGTCGAGATGGGCCGGAGTTGAGTTCTGCGCTAGAGTGCTGAGGAGCAGCATGCTCCCGAGTTCTGGGCTTATTTTGAACTCGGCCCGACGCCGCAGAAATCGGAACTTTCGATCGAGCTGCGGAGGCTTTATTGCTTCTTGGGCGGCTTATCAGTACCTGAGACTTAACGAGCTTGACGGAGAAGCTCTTCGGAATCTGGAGCTGCGGCTATTGCCATGAGTGATGCCTTTGGATGCTTTTGGTGTTGTCGCACTGTGCATTCAAACAACGTATGTATGTACGTATGTATGTGTATATATATATATATATGCGTATATGTATATACATCTACAGATACATAATTAGATATACCTGCTATCTACAAATAACAAATACATGCACGTAGGTAGGTAAGTCGGTAGGTAGGCAGGCGTATTGTACATGTAGGTCGACAAAAATAAATAATCACTTTTATATACGTACGTATGTACACTTGCTTACAGTATGTATGTACGTATGCATGTATGCACGCATTCGTGTATGCATGTCAAATTTATATGCGATGTAGATATACAACATACGTACATGTATCTACAGACCTGATGCGAATGTACTGATTTGGGGCCGTCTGGTTGACCCTTCCGTTTCTGTTGCACAGCCCTATTTCGTGCCAAGTCACCGAGTCGACCTAGTCGAGGCCGAAATCACGGAACGAGGATTGGGAGGTTTGGGAGGAATCATCGCTGTTGATATCATCCCTTGCATTCCTTACTGAAACCATCAATTCCTGAAACCCAAGGAAGCCCTGTAGGCTCACACGAACGAAACTGGAAACCACACTGACAATCATTCCACCGTGTAGCCACAATCCCGCAAAGCAGAAAACCCAAGCCAACGTGCATGAGGTGGATATTCGTCGCAATGCTGTGGCCTCAATCAGGATAGTAAGGGGCTTGGAGAGTCGAGCCCCAAACCTGCGTAAAGCGACCACAAGCCAACGAGTGGAGTTGGGAGTCCTCACATTCTGCGTGTTGAGATAGGACTCCGTGACAGGAACTTGGAAAGATTTGCTCCTGAGTCCAGAATCATCTGCGGACTGAGCTTTTTTTGCGAGCGGAGCCTAGCACCTAATAACCGAATAAGTCAAACACCAAGACTTGAGGTCATTACTTCCAACTATTCACGAACACTGTCAGCTGCCATGCGCGACGTTCAGGATCAGCAGCACAAGTAAACACATTCTTGCATCCACGCATAAAGCGTGCAACCCGGACAAACTGCCTTACACTGAAGAGGCCCTGAATTCACAACAATTGGTCGACATTCAGAGCTATGGGGGCGCTCGAGCTCTTTACCTGGCACACCACGCAAGCTCACGATCTATCGGAGTATGTGCGCTGAAGATTCACCTGTGTCATTTTCAAGTTTCATTGGCTGGGAATTCCCGGTCGCTCTAAGTACAAATCTACATCCAATGCCAAGCCTTGACCTGTCGGCATTGCGACAATTTCTCGCGATGACACCTTCGGACAAAACCGGCCCTCAAATCCGATCCGAACCAAGGTCTTGCGTGCCACAAGCATCCCGTTTCGTGCGTTCTTGCATGGCGGGTATAAACTGCTTGAGATTTTCTGCAGGCCAGCTTTCCCACAGCACGAAGGTGATCTATAACAAAGCTAGCATGCGTGCCTTTTCATGTTACCAGCTGCCAGGCTTGTCATGCTGTCCATCTCCGTTAGATCCGAAGGCGACAAGCTGACCGTCCGTCCTGACTGCGACGGTGTGAAACCTGCCAGCTGACACTGCCAGAACTGGTCCTAGATCTGATGGCACATCACAACGCCCATCTTCGTTGTCTCCGAAACAAACAAGTTCACCGTCTGTCCGCACGGCACATGTGTGAAGATAACCCGCTGACACTGCCAACACTGGCCCCAAATCTGCTGGTACATCACACTGCCCGTGCGCGTTGGACCCGAAGCAGACTAGCTGGCCGTCTGTCCTCACTGCACATGTGTGCTCTAAACCTGCAGAGACGTCCAAAGCTGGTCCCAAGTCTGCTGGCGCGTTACAGCGGCCGCCCTCGTTGGATCCAAAGCAAAAAAGCTGACCATCTGTCTGCACCGCGCAGGTATGTAGATAGCCCGCTGAGACTGCCGACACTGCTCCCAAGTCTTCTGGCACATCACACTGCCCGCGTCCGTTGGTCCCGAAGCAGACAAGTTGACCATCAGCTCTGATTGCACATGTATGTTCTAAACCCGCGGAAACTGCGACATATGGTCCCAGATCTGGTGGAAAATCACACTGCCCACGCCTGCTATATCCAAAGCAGACCAACTCACCGCTGGGCCGCACTGCAATGGTGTGAAGATAGCCTGCGGAGACTGCGAAAACTGGTCCCAGATCGGGCGGCACATCGCACTGCTCATCTCTGTTGTCCCCAAAGCACACGAGTTGACCATCAGTCTTGACTGCACAGGTATGAGAATAATCTGCAGAAGCCGCAAGAACAGGCCCCAGGTCGTCTGGCACATCACACTGACCACCTGACCTCACTGCAGCTTGAAACTTCCCAGCGTTTACCGAAAAAGTCAAATTCCGCATCTGTCCATGCAGAGTGTTGGGAAAGCAACTGGAACATGCAAAACGCGCAGATCCCAAAGCCGGCTTTGGCCTCACCGCTGGAAAGCACCGGGAGCCGAAGGCTGGAAGAAACGCTTGCTCGGTTGTTTTGGACTTCCACCAAAACACAGTAAGAGCAAGGCCAACGTGAAGGGCGGTTGAGAGACGCATGCCAGAACACGGGGCCAATCAACGAACCATATCAAGCGGCCACTTTAGTAACAAAGTGTTTAGGGACTCAAGTAAGCTCGCGCCGCTAGATGCTTGGGGGGGGGGGGGGGNGGGGGGGGGGCTAGGGCTAGGACCTAGTGGCTACAATTTCAGCATTTTTGCCACGGAGTAGGTCTTCCACGAACTTATGCTGAGAGTTAGCCTTACCACTTCCTGAGGAAACCTTTTATATTTCAAACTGCCTTGGAGCATAAAAGTGCGGAGAAAGGAAGCGCAGCACCAGCTATCCAGTTTCATCATGCTGCTAAAAAGTGTTCTGTGACAAGTGGTTACGGGGCAAGTAACAATATCACTCGTTGAACACAACCTGCACAAATATCTTTCTCAAAGCTCTCATCGTGCCTTTCTTCGCTCCTTTTCCAGGCGCGCGTGTAATCCAGACCCGAAGCCCCGAAAGTCCACACCACAATGTGGATAGCTCTCGACGCTGCGTCCGAGGCTCCGTTCGGTTGGTCCTTGGGCAAGGTCCTGCAAAGATCCGTGGTTGTGGCATGGTAGTTTCTGTTGGGTCATCTGCCAAAGACTTGAAATATTGGTTCGGCTTGAAATCTAAGCTGTGCAGCATAGCCATTATCGCCAAAGATCGGCCGTTGGGTCATGGGCCTACTCTTGACTAGACCTGGATGGCAGCAGCAGGCTCTAAATACATGCACAAGCTATTTACAAGCGCACCTTCGGTACCACGACGGTATGCTTTGTCTTGTTTGCATAATCAGGCTTCAAAGACAGGGGAAACCCTCGCAATTAAGCTTCCCACCATTGCAGCCCTCCTACGACCCGCAAATTTCATCAAGGAACCAACAATCCAGAACCACACCAGGACACCAGGAGCTGAAGGAACGTTGCTTCGGGTGCAAATTCAACTCTCTTTTCAACCTCCGAGCCCGTCGAACTCCAAGTTCTACAGTCTGAGCCCTTACGAGCTTCCGGCTCTCAACCCTCCACACCGGACTCCTGCAGCATGTTCCGGGATGCAGACCTCGACAAAGCGATGGGAATCCAAAGGAGTACGCCAGTACGCTCTCCCGAGTCATGTTCGCTTCTTTAGCATGGCATAGAAGGGAACTAGTACGTCTTCATGTTCTTAATCATCATAATCCTCAAATGTTGACTGATACAAAGTGTCAACACTTTTCGAAGCCAATCTCATAAACCACATTCCCGTCTTCGTCCTTACTGTCGGGAGTAGCTCCTCTGTGCTGTCTCTTCCCACTGGGGCTCCAAACACCTTATGCGAGACCGCATAGCTGGAAGCCGGATCGAAGCCTTCGGCCCCCTGGCCATCACCTTCGCGGCTCAGGGCTTCCGTCTGCGAGGGGCAAAGGGCCTTGATGGGGTTCCTGAGCTCTTCGGGCGGCCATGGGCAAATCATACCTTTTGCTCAGAGCAAAAGATGACAATGAAAACTCCTTCAATCAAAGACCTAGGCAGTTCCAGGAGGACCCAAACTGAACCACAACCGGCTCCGACAGCACTGAAGTTCCCGAAAGCTCTGAATATCTGAAAACCCACACTCCATCTCCTAGGCAACAATCGGTTGGGAACACAAAATTCATGCAGCCCTTGAAACAATCTCTTTGTCTAGCTACTTCCAGCAACGTCTGGAGCTTTTCTTCTGAAGGTTCATGACGAGTTTCATTAGCAAACAGGTCGTGCCACCGCTTTAGGTGATCTTCCAAGTAAAAGGTCCTGGCTTTTGCGGATGCCGCTGTTTGTAAGTTTATGTTGCGAGCCTTCACACAACTGCAAGACAAAGGGGGTCGGTTTTCCCGGCTATGAAATCCCAAAAGATGGCCAATCCGACATTCGACCTTCGTCGTCCGCACCGCCTGCCCTCTTCAGGCTTTGCATCAGCTCCTGTGTGTCAGGAAACGCGAAGCAGGGCCACGGGGTTCAGGGCACTGGGTAATCGTGGTCGGAAGAATAGTCAATGACCAGAAATAGAAGTATGCACAGCAGAGGAATGGCCATGTCACGAGAAGTAGCAATATGCCAAGCATAGGCAAAGCATCGTTTATGGTAGTGAAGGCTGGTTTCGCAATGCCGATTTTGGAAACGATGCAAGATAGTGCTTCTCTGACATCCCTGGCGCTGCGGCTGCTCTTTGGCGACGACGAACAACTACTGCGGCTGCTACTTACCACCACCACGACTCTCAACCCAGGATCCGATCAGGATTAGTTGTAATTTTTAGAGGAGGGGCTGCAGTGCACATTCCGCACATGCCCTCATGCTCGCCTTACCTCGAAGCTCCAGCTCTCCCTTGTACTACTTCTGCCATGTCTGATGCATCTGCTTCTTCTGCTACGTTTGCTTGTGCTACTGTGCTACTACTACTTCCACTACTAATTACTAGTAGTGTTATTGTTCTTCTTGCTGGTGGTAGTGGTACAGTAGTGGTAGCGGTAGTGGTAGTCGTGGTGTTAGTAGTTAGTAGGTAGTAGTAGTAGTAGTAGTAGTAGTAGCAGCAGCAGCCGCAGCAGCAGTAGTAGCAGTAGTAGTAGCAGTACCAGTAGCAGCAGCAGCAGCAGTAGTAGTGGTAGTAGTGGTCGCAGCCGTAGTCGTAGTGGTATTGGTGGGCGTAGTACTAGTAGTAGTCTCGTGGCTGTGCTAGTACTTCTACTAGTACCCCGGTACCAACAAAAATCATCAGCCTATGGGTAGGTGTGTAAGATGGTACCCAGCTGGAACAAACAAGCTCAACTAGTTCGCCCTACTCAACTCATACCCTGTCAACAACGGTTGTGTAGAGCGTTGCCAGCCATGATTGTGCAGCCCTCTGTGCACCGGACGGCACAGGGAACTAGCAGCTCTCTAGCATGTCTATATACTGGGATGAGTCGACCATTCGTGCACCTCGACCCGTGCATTCCGAACAGATCACAACGTCTTGCTGTGGCTTTTGCCGTTATCCTTGGGGCAATCAGGTTGGCGTTTTGAATCCTGCCTTGCGTAAGCTTTACCCATGATGCACGAAAGGATCTAAATCCCAAAATCCCTGAACCGTATCCACGCACTCAACATCTGGGAAGGCATGAAGTCCAAACCCAACACCCAAAGGCTCTGAATTCACAATAAAACGAAAGCCTGAGACGCAAAACCAAAGCCAAAGAACTCGAGTTAGCGGAACTTGCACGCTTTTTCGCGACTTCGGTTCCCAAACGAAGCCTGCGGACAAAGGGCCAGGTTAAGGCTCATCTACTATTAGCGGTACTACGACTGCTGCTACGACCAGTGCCGTTAGCACTGGGGTCGGGATTCAGAGGTTAGCTCTTCGGGGCGACCGATGGACGCTAAGGCTGAGGTACCTTGCCATTTCGCGGGGGAGATGACAGGTCTAGAATCGAACAGTCCGAGTTATAGATGCGAAGAGGCTGTAAAGCAGAAGGGCGAATGAGCTGGTCAGGGCTGAAGCTGAAGCTGCACTACAATTGTCAACTTCGGGCGCAGATCTGTAATTTCTGAGAGAGCTCGACGCTATGGAGGAGCATGCGTAACATTGAGACACCAAGCGCCCAGTGTCTTGTTGAGGCACGTCTGGTCGTGGTTCATATCATGAAGACTTAGACCCAGAAGACAGAGCTGCCTGGCCCATCTATGCAAAGCACACTGCAGGCGACCGAGATAGTTCTGGCTTCCTAGTCGCCGATCAGCAGTGGACGGAAGCCGTGTGATCGCTGCTTCTTCTGCCCTGATCATGTCCGTCCTACAACCAAGGGAACGGTTCAGATTCACACAGAAACCAAGTGGCCCGAATATAGTGACTGCGCAAAACACGACAATGACGACGACAACAGCAAGTGCCGCAAATGCCCAACTACCACCACGAACTACTTCCACTGCAGTTGCCGCCGCCACTTCAGTTGCTGCTACTGCGACGACGACTGCTGCTACTTCTCCCCCTCCTCCTGCTGCGGCTGTGCCTGTTATTACGACCACCGCTGCTACCAGTTGCTTCTGCTACCTCTTTCTGTTGCATTCACGAGCACCACAAGTGGGTATGCAAAACAATGGATGTGAATGGAGCGGTGGCTGACGAGCGTAACCTGTTCAGCAAAACATCCTGTAACGTTGTCAAACCACCAAAGGACAAATACCAGTAAAGCCGGACATATTGGCCCACGGCTACTACACGTAAGCTCGCAATAGTCACTGCCGAAAGACATGCGAGCCATCAGCATCACCGTTACCCTGATTTCGTTCTGATCCTTACCATCAGCAGGCCCGTGGTAACATGAGCGTCACTGTCGTCATGGGCATCGCTAGCACCACCAACACCAACATCAGTAACCGTTGTTGTCATCACGATTTTCATCATTCTATGTTCCACAAGAATAGCCTGGAACATTGTGGCGATGGAAACAAGACAAACAAGTAGCCACAACTGTGCGACAGAAATATTCGCCACCAAGTGGTATCTGCACAGCAACAACAACATACACTTGAAGCTACAGGTTGGACCATGTTGCTATTGACAACAACATACACTTGAAGCTACAGGTTGGACCATGTTGCTATTGACAAGTCGTCCTGTCAAGACTCGCAGCACAAAGGCTGTGGACTCGACATCAGGTTGGCCATTCAAAATATTCCGGAATTTCAGCTCCCAGGGCTTCCGCCGCAAGTTCTGAGCGTGATCTGTGCAAGCGCTAGACGCTTACGAACCCCTACTTTGACTGCAAAGCGGTTGAGGAGTCGGGGATTCGACGCTGTCGCTCGAGCTGATTTTCAGACTAAACAAGTAGAGACATTGAACCTCACCAGCTGATCCAGGAACCCTTTAATTAGCCATAAATAAAGCATCCCCCAAATCTGAGACCATGATGTGGGATGCCGGTAAGGAAATGCCTCCAGGTGGAACCAAGCACGTAACCTCGAAAACGGACATGCTTGATGTAGGTCTCACGAGTTATGTAGACATAAATAGACATAGACCTCCGCAGAAACCGCAGCAACCCCTGAATGTGAGTGTATCAAACCCCTCCCTCACTCTACACACAAAGGCCGAACCCTTATGCTTCAGCACTCTCGTGGGCCCCCACACCTGTACCCTGAATCCTCGAACCCTGTTCCTTGATCGAGAAATCTGCACATGCGCATCCGAAGCCCCCTCCAACCGCGCCCATTCCCCGACGATCTGCCAGGGTTTGTGCACAGGGCTATGGGCAGTCGAGTGCTCGATTTTGACGGGAAGGGTTTAGGGTGTTTCCTGGGCTTGATTGGTTTCGTGCGTCTGGGATCCAGGGTTCTAGTGTCACACTGGGGAAAGCAGCGTCGTCAGTGTATGCTTGGACCTTGAGAGGATTGGGCCCCGAATATCACAGGCCGGTTTCCGGCTTGAGATGCCCTGGCAGCTCCACTAATCCTCCTCCATGCATCGCGCCAGGTCATCCTGCGTGAGCAAAGCAGCACCCAAGGCCAATAAAGCCCAAAAGAAGTGGCAGCCATATGCCTCAACCCTTGCATCGAAACAATGCAACACACGCAAAGCCCAAAGCTTTTTCAGTACCCCGAAACCAGACTTGAAACATGGCAAACCCAAAGGCTCCGTCTCGACCTCTTACCAGCCCCAGTGCGAGGCTTAAGTAGTCTCAGGGTTTGCAGAGCTGCAACCAGCAAGCCTTGTAGAGCACAGCTATTAGAAAGCAGCTACCAGGCTCGAACTCTACAATCAACTCCTCGAATGTTGTGGATCAGTCCAAGAGCATAAGCCCAACTTCTGCTCCCGGAGCTTTTTCGCCAAACTTCAAAGCCCCGAGCTTTGAAAACCAAGGACCCCTAAAGCACTGCACTAAACCCAACGAGTCTGAAGCTCCAAAGCTTAAACTCGAAATCGCATGATTCTGAACCAGAATGAACCCGGAAGACCAATCAAACGCCTCCACAAAGATACACCCTACATGCAGCACCATCCCCACCCCCCCCNCCCCCCCACGGCCACCTCCCTCCCCCAGCACCCAAGAACAAGCACCTGGAAGGTCGGCTTCTTCACATCTTCCCGGAGAGCCTGGGCTTTGCGCTTGAGCTCCTCGATGTCCGTGAAGTGCGTCCTGGCATCCTGCAATGGTGGGGTCCTTGAACTAAGGGGGCTATTGAACTGTTCGGGCTCTATGCAAGGGTCCCTGTTGTCTGAAACTCCCAAATGCCCAGCAAAGTCCCGGCTTGAGGCTAGAAGGCTCGGGGACGTGATGCGCGCAGCGCTGGGTTGCTTCCTGGGGGCTTTAAGGATGCAAGGCTTTGGGAGATTCTGGGTGGTGGATTTGGGGATTTACAAGTTCAGGCATTTTTTTGGTGAGGCTTCTTCGAACCTCTACTTCCGTTCCCCTCCAAGCCAAAGCCACCCAGGATGAACCCAGAGCAGGCTGCTTCAAAGTTTCCTCGAACACCCACCCAGGGTTCTTCGGTTCTTGAACCTTAAATCCATTTTCCTACGCTAACCCTGCACCCCTGCACCCCCAACTCCCGAAAGCAACGTCAAATCTTCGAGCTTCCGGTGTTTCGAACCACAAGGAAATCACCAGGTCATGAAAGGGAGACTTGATCCAGAACAGGCCCCAGATTGGGTTCATGTGCTTGGGGTTGTGGGTTTCAAGCATCTGCGGCCTTGCAAGTGGGTGAGACGAAACTCTATATCAGGCACCAAAACCCTATTCTAATGGCAACACACGCAGGCGGCCTCTTAGACTTCACAGCTTTGGTCGAGTTGAAGGTTCTCGCACACAGACAAAGGATGAAGGGGTGGACGTTTGTCGGGTCAAGGATCAAGAAGCCATCAAGCGACGAATCTCAGAACCGCCTTCAGGTGCCAGGGTCTTCGGGCTTGGGTCAGCTGGCTGATTGCCATGTCTGAAGATTTCCCCGAGAGGCAAGCACAAAAGGAGCACTTTAGTAAGCCCCGATGCAGGCCTCGTTTCGCCTGCGCTTGCGCTCGTTGCATCTAGCCTGAAGGTATCTCTTGACAAAGCTGATAGAGCACCGCTTTGGCTCGGAGCATCTTCTCATGGTGGTGACGACGCGATAAGATGATGCTGGTGGTGGTCAGAGCCAGAACTTCTGATGACGATGTAAACACTGATCACAGGAAAAATCCATCCCACATGTGATCGCGAGCAAAGGATCCTTGATTTTGGAGCGGTGCAAGCAATACGACACCAAGTGACGAGTTGGCGAGTCTTGTCCACTTGTGGTGGTACATCGCCAGTTTTCCACATGATCATACTTCAAATCGCGTAAACCCCAGACTGGACAAGCGAAGAAACGCTCCACGAAACTCAAATTAGTAAAAAAAACTTCCAAAGCCGACCAATGCCGCTCAACAAGTCTCGACAGAAACATGGTCAGCCCCTCTAGCGATTGCACTTTCCAGCGAACAAAAGCACCGGAACGCCCTCAGCCTTTGCGTAGCAGCAAAGTCGCTGATCCTCGAAAGCCTGAACCCTTGTGCAGATGGCTCAAGAGTGTCTGCCCGTACTGTGAAACTTCTCTCGACACTCAAACACTGCGAGGGTAACTTCACGCCGGCCTCGTGTCTTTGCTTCTGCTCCTCACGGATCCGCTCGAAGGCCTTCTCGCACTTCCGGGCCGCCTGCTTTTCCGATGCTTAGGGGCGGTGATCAGCCTGGAGGCCAAAGGCTTCAGGGGTGCAAAGTAAGTGTGTGTGTGTGTACCCAATCCCCCACACCTCAACACAATACCCAACAGCCCCAACAGCCCCAACCACCAAAGAACCTTCTCCCCTTCTCCCCTGTACCTGGCCTTGGCGATCTCCTGCATGGCTTCCCTGTTGAGCTCTGCTTTGCAGTTGACCTGCTTGATGGCCTTTCAGGACTTAGGGGATTGGATTCAGATTTCGGGCTCGTGATTTCGCGGATGTTTGAGGTCTGCCTTCACGGTGTAGGGCTTGGGATTGGGATGTAGCGTCGAATGGCCTGCACAGCTTCCTGGAACATCGTCTTCAACTGGGTCTTGTGCCGCTCCTCCGTAAAGCTTTGAAGTAGCATAGAACACACCTCGGCTCTTTCCAAAGATCACTCTTTGAGGTTCCTGGAGCCCATCAGGGACCTGCGGCCCATGCTTGGGTCTGGGCTGGGCTTGAAGCAGGTCATTCTTGCTCTCTTCATGAGCTTGCGGAACTCTAGCCGCAAACTTTCCATGAGGCATTGAGTGCAGCCGCCGGTGACAATCGTCCAAGTATCGGTTCGATCGCGAAGTCATTTGCAACTTGGGGCATTACCAGTACCGAATCCAAGCCCTAAAGGAAGAGCTTGCTAAACACTTCCATGGCACAGGCGAAGGCTTCTCCGCTGCTGCTTCCTCCAAGACTACGTCCCAGGCTGCTGCGATGAGGACAGAGGCCGGCCACTGGAGCACTGCATTCCTTGTATGATCAAAGCTTGCTGATCGAAGCGTGTTGTATACACAGAATAGGGCTGCCCAAAAAGAAACAGAAGAAACAACGTATTGAGAGTCAGCTGAGCTGCTTCCCCGCAGCAGAGCCCCCCCCCTCCATGCCTTCGACAGTAGTACGATACCAAATCATGATTCCTAATCAAAGGCCCAGGTTCGTGCTGGCGCAGAGGTCTATGACCAGCGCCTCAGCCTTCTGCATGGCCTCCTCAAGCTTGCCAACAATACGATAACGGCTAGGATTTGTGCCTCTCATGTTGTGCAGAACTGACAGCCGAAAAAGGACGTGTATGCTTGGATGCATACATGCGAGAGAGAGTGTGCTTCAAGCCAGCCCATATATAGTTAGTCGTACGCTGCCGCAACACAGACCATTTTCTGACTACGCGACTACAAACTGCAAAGGGGCAATGTGTAAGGACATACGCCATCGTGGACCTATAGTAATGCAATGACATGTCTGCACAAATGTATACAACGGACTTCTACGCTACGCTACCATACCATAGCATATACGACAGACTCAGTGCATGCTTAAACTGCATTACGCGATCTTGCGACGCACATCGGCGCACAGTAGCAGCCCTGAGCCTACCACACAGTGCGACATCAATGGGATGGTGGACTTGTCGCAGCTTTGGAAAGATCCAACAGCCGCTTCGAAAAGCACGGGGCTCATATTTACATGCCACTGTGCTTCTGTCGGACATCTTTCGGAGCCACGGCTCGCTGGGTTTAGGCGTTCAACCGCCCTAATTGGGCAGTCGAAAGAAGGCTCCGACCGAGCAATCCAAAGGAGTCCTCGAGGTCGGCGACTTTGGACCTCTCTAAGAGCTCCTGACCGAAGAAGAGGGCAGCGTAGCGAGGCAGATTTCAGGGCTTAGGGCTTATAGGATATTTACAGCTTAGTAAAGGTGCTGAATCTTGAATGTGCTTGGTGGTGGTGGTGAGGAAGCAGAAGCTTATGTCCCTAAACCCCTGAAGCCACGATGACACCCAAAGACTCGAGCCTGCGAAGCTGGGAAACTTAGGAAGATGCTTCCAAAGGGCTCTAAGCAGCCCAACCACTGAGTCCTAGTTTGATTTTCCTCTGCAGGTCCTCCGCCAAGATTCGCAGAGAAGGGCGAACCTCTGGCGTCGGCTTTGGGTGCCTTCATGCCTCCGCTATAGTTTCCCCACAACTTAGGTTTCGTTCGTATTGGGTTCGAAACTGTGGGAGCGGCACTGGGACCTTCAGTTTCGGGTAGTTGCCTGGGTGGTGCTCACATCCAGAACAGAAAGTACGACAACCGCTCAGGTGATTGTTAAACCTCTCAGTCCCCAGAGGGAGAACCCGGGAAGGATTGTGACGCATCTAGTGGCTAGCGACTCCTCCATCCGATCGCAAAATGACAAGCCTAAGCTCCCACACCCCCAACAAACTGAACTCCTGAAACCCCAAGCCAAGCCTCTAATCCCCGTCCAAAGCTGGATTCCTTCGGTACGACGAAGCCAATAGAAAGCTTCTGCTAAGCCAAGGAGCCTTTGTCGATATATCTAGGCCCCTCGAAAACCCATTGCAGCCCTACGCGACATTGCAAAACAACACCCTGGTATCCCCAACTCGGGCCTTTGGCTCGATCAGAAGCTCGAAGTCTAAGGCCTGCAGAAGCTCCAGCTCCTCAGCGTCGAAAACCTCCCCTTTGCGGAGGTTGTAATACTGACAATTCGTGAACATTAAATCTGCAATACTCGTATCATTAGAACTATTCTTATCCTTCTTATTATTGCTGTTGCTCTGAAAAGGAGACAATAAAACTTTGTTGGTTGTAGTCATGTTGTCGTGGTTGGTTGCTGCTTGCTGCTCTGTTTCAGTGCGCCTGTTGCGGGCTGGTAGTGCAGTGTTGCTTGCTTACTTGAGCGCATTGTTCATTTCAGCTTGTTCGGTTGGTTGGTCGTCGCATTGCGTGCTGCTTTAAACGGTCTTTGCTTACTATGTTTGCTGTTGCTGTGCCTGTTGTTGTTGTTGCTGCTGCTGCTGTTCCAGATGCTCTTGCTCGTTGCAGTTTGCACAGGCAGTTCTGTTCCTGCTTCTGCTACTGCAGCGGTTGCAGTTAATGCTGCCGCCCCGTTGTAGTCGCTGCACTCATCGTTGTCGCTGTGGCTGCCGTTGCCGACGGCATTGCCGCCGGGGTTAGTGGATGCTTGCTAATCACTGATACTTATTGTTGCTTTTTATCAATTGTTGCAGGCTGCTCCTGCTGCTGTTGTTGATTGTGGTGGCTGTGGTATCAGTATTGTCGATGCTGGTCTACTGGCAATGCCTTGTGTTTGCGAGTTTGTGCTTCCTGTCCGCGAACAGGTTTGGGTGGTCTACATGGGGCCATGGCTCCGAACACTGACACGCACAAGATAACGGAGCTAGTACACAGGCGTTCTTCTCTATGTGTTTGCATGTATGCTTGTATGCTTTAAGGGGCCGTACATTTACGAATATAAATATACTGAGGGGTTCTTGTGGGTACATACGCAGCGGCTTCTAGGTTTGCAGGTTCACTCATGTGTAGATATGTACAGGTAAGGGTACATCCCTTTGTTAATTTGTTTCTTGGTTCCGGATGTTGAAAGGAAGCCACAAGTAGGTTCTCGAGCAGGACCAAGGCTCCAGATCGGTGACCTTCGGCCGCATCTGCTCTCCGAAACCACCCTCCTGCAGCATCTTCTCCAAGGTGAGGTCACGGAACTCCTCCACCTGAACTGCCAGATGCCCTCAACGCCACTTGATGCGAGACTGCAGCCTCCTAATGGTGGGTCCTGCGAGTATACCGGACGGGAGTTCCTACTCTTCTGATGTATAGCCGACCTGCGCACCTTGCAGGCAACATGCAGGCAGGTGAACATCATGGGCACTGGATCGAACTCCATGGGCGAGTTCGCGCTGAAGAACCTGTCAGGGAATCGCAGACTTTTGGGCTTGCACGTCCCCGAGTGTCGGGCTGAACGTGATGAAGCTCGCAGAGTGAGGTTCTGGTTCTGGGCCGTAATATTCGATTGTCCCTGAAAGAGTCAGCAGATTCATGATTTTGCAGCTTCTTCACTAAGCCTTCCACCCGGAGGATTGACATGTGTTCGGGCCCCAACCTCTTGAAGAAGATCAGCGACGTCCACAGCACCTCCTGCGGAGCAGAGCACAGCCGACAAAGCTCCGGCAGCTTCTGGGCATAGAAAGCCTGAGCGGTTCCAGCAGGGATTTTGCCACTCTCCGGTATCCTCATCACATAATATTCCCTGAGACCTCCCGCAAAAGACTTGAAGCCGAAACCATTCGCTATTTCATGCCAATACTTCGAAACATACAGGTCCAGGCTTCCAAAACTTTGAATGCTGCTTCTCCACTGCACGAGCCAAGACACAACAAGGTTGCAGCTTTCCTCAGTGGCATCGGACATTCATCTGAATTTCTCCCAGATAGGCTTGAAGCTTGTAAAGGCCCCAGGACTTTGAAGCTTGAGAAGCTCTCGATTCTAGACCAACTCTGGATGGAAGCGAAGTGGGTCTTGCACACCCCGAAGCGAAAACCAAGGCAGCCCAGGTTCCTTCAGGTTCAGAGGCCTGGGCTCTGCCTGAAGCACGCGGAGGCCCTGCTCTCGGAGGGTCTGTGCGGCACGCTCGTGCGCCGCCTCGTGGCTTTGCTCCAAAGCCTCTCTGGTGAAGAGGTACCTAAGATGCTATAAACAGAGGCTCTGCAAATCTTACAACATGGACCCCGTCCTGCCCCCCCCCCACGATATTCCCCTGCACCGTCGGGTGGGTCCCTGGCTAGCAAGCGAGCTAAAGCGCGCGCTCATGCGTCAGTGCGAGGGTGGGGCGGGTGGCTTGGGCGGGTCTCTCTTTTTTTCGGTGTGTGGGGGGGATGTATGTTCATGGTATTGACACGATGCTGTACCATTTGGGGCTGGGCTCCAACCGAGCTTTTCCACGCGGGCCCTACGCCGAGGTAGGGCAACCGCTGTACACGACACACGCAAATACATTTAATTAAGGGTTCAGGGGAAGGAGATTCGGGTGTCTTGCTGTAGCAAAGGCACTGATAGTGTCTCGGGCCCTCGTCGTCCATGGCTTCGACCCAGCTTGCCCTAAACATTCTCAAAAACCACAACTTCCTCCAGAGGTGTTAAGACCGAAATGCTACGTAAGCTGGGCGTTTCGATAGAGTCGGGAGAGTGTGTAAGCTCCAACGTCTCAACTGTTGTCCTCTCTATCGACCTAACACTGTCTTGTAAGCTAGTCTCCGGACGGTGAAGCTCCCGTTCGCAAGCCTCTCTGTTGTGCGATGTCCTGGTGCACCACAGACAGCATCCTTTTCAGAGAATGATCTGGGGCCAAGACGTGGTTTTCAACATAGAACCTTAAGTATGTACTCATTGTACCACTCATTTTCCAGATTGTCTGTGCCGAGCCATGACAGTCCCATGCGGCGGCATCTCGGCCGCTTGAGCATGGAGCCGCGGAAGCAGAAGAGGAAGAATTTCGTACTTTGGATTCGCTGCAAAACCCAAGAGACCGCAGCCCTAGGCCATGAAGCCTAAACCGATGCAAAGTCCCAAACCTCTCGTGGCTAGCCCCGCCTCACCGACGTATTTCTCTAGCAGGTTGTGCTCTGATCCCATCTCACTGCTAGACCTTCGCTGGCAGCTTCGGGGGATCTTCTCTGGCTTTCCAATGCCACCGGTTGGTCGGGATGTGAAGTTTACAGTTGAAAGCTAAATCTCCAGCAAGGCTTAGACTTTCCACGCAAGTTTCTCATGTATCTCACAGCCAACTGACCAAACACACTCTGACAGCTTCGGGGACGCTCTCTTCTCTCGCTCGATTTCGCCAGCTGTCGCTCGCCCCATGCGCCGCAAAGAACGCAAGTGGGGGAACTTTAACATCCGGACGGACGCTGACGCCGACAATCCGAGTTCAAGTGCCTCGACCCTCAGATTTGGGGGTCGTCTGACAGTCCAGGGATGGGCTTCGTCTCGCATCTGGCAAAAAGTCTGACAAATAGGCCCATGTGCGACAACAATAGGGCCTAAGGGGGTAGATTGAACCACATCTTCCGGATGCAACGCAGCGAAGGTAGCAACTTTCTGGATTGCACGGGTCCTTGGTCAAGCCGTGAACTCCTAACTCCTGAACCCGAGACAAACACCTCCCTCTGCGGCCTGAGTTTGAGCAGCTCGGGATGCGCTTTCGGGCTCGGAGCTTTGTCTTTCAGCTCCTGCGACTCAAGGACCAGCTTATGTAAACTGCCACTGCGGCTTGACTCGACTTGCGAAGGGCTATAAGGCCCACGTGCTGAGTTCTCAGTCTTCATAGAAATGCATAGAATTGATGGGTCGAACATCCCCAACAAACACCACTAACACATCAGAAATTGCATCGGAGAACTTGGCAATGCCAACCTTTAACGTGTGGCGTAGTACCAAAGGGCCTGAAACTGCTTGCTGTCGGTGATGCGCTGAAGTCTTTCTTCGATCGAGTGCATCTGTGAAGCCTCAGGCACTGCTATGAATCGTCCGGCTCCAGATTGACCTAAACTTTAAATCCATTCTCCTCCCAGGTCCCAAAGCACCTGAACTTTTGCCACTCATGCTGCAAAAAGAACAAGACTATGTACTTGCCCATGAAGTCCGAAGCTTGTGTGGTGTCAGCGATGTTCTCAGGAAAGCATTTGACAGATGCTGTTTTTACTATGGATAGCCGTACTTTTCCTGTTGCTGGTGCTACAATTCGTGCTACAGCAATCCGGCGGTTCTGACTTTCGACTTGCCGAGCGGCTTACCACGGATAATGATTGCCAAGCTGGCTGCTCTTGCTGTTCGTCTCTCAGGAATACTGATTGGCACCACTTCTGGTGAAATTACCTTGTGTATGCCGCAGATATTTTCAATGTCGCGACCTCGAGTTTAAGGCAGCGGGCCTCAAAACACTCCAGGCCGACCACTCTCACCCCAAATCCTAAACCCGAACAGGGCCGGTTAAAGGGTCTCAGGGGTTCGATCGACTGAGGTCTCCTCTTCTGATTTTCTGTGCACCGCATCTGCGCTTGGGCCGTCGGGACTTGCGAGCTTTCGGCGGTCGGAGCTTAAACTAGCAACTCCGAAGCTGGTGAAGGTCTGATTGGCAATGGGATTGAATTCTGCTGACCGATGTGCTGGTGTGCGTGCTAGACGAAGCGAAGTTTGCATAGTGCTGAGATCTGGGTCTGGGAGCTCCCAACTTAGTCCTGAGCAAGCTTTAGTCTGAAGCAGTGACTCGCCAGTGGTAATACCCACGCCACCGACACTTTGCGAGGTTCATGCCTGTGACAGTGAGGCTAAGCACCTAAACGGCTAAACCGTACACCCGAGAGCATACTGCATCAAGGATGGACAGGGTTCAAGACCCGAAAGCTCGCGCTGAAAAGACAGGAGCTCCGTCCACTCCCAGACAGGGCGGCAAAGCTACCGAAAACGTTTGCACTGGCCCACTCGGATAGGCCAAGGGAAAGCATGCCAAAAGGGAGCGTGAAGCCCTTCGCAGCTCCCAGGGTCTCTGCCGAACCTTCAAACAATGCTGCGGCCAACTGGCAAAGCCCTCAAACATCCTAAAGTTCTAAACTGCACCGACAGCAGCGCCTAAGGCTCCACTACAAGTACCTGAATACGCATTGGCTGAACGTAAAGTGTACCGTGCACCGCGAGGTGTACAGCCTGACACACCCACTTTACGTAAGAAGATTCATGCACCACTTTCCGCCGATCACTGCAGCCCGGGCACTATCGTTCAGTTCAAGCAAGGCCCAGTGCTTTGCCGAAGCCATATGCGGTGAGCATGGTGCGAAATGGCATGCCTACCACGACCTGTCCGTACAGGGGCAGCCCGCCCTAAAGCTTCGTCCTTCTGTAGTTCGACAGCTTCTTACGGATATGGGATTATGGGAACTACGCCCGAGACCTTGCCTCGTTTTGCTGCGTCTTGACAGCTTCGTACGCAGCCTCGGCAACCTCCTCCACAGACTGCGTGACGAGGCTGGACACAGGAGACTGGCCATCAAGCAGGGTGTCCATGGCAGACTTTCGGCTGCCTGCCGAACCTCGCCACTGTGCACGAGTGCGGAAGTCGCTACGAATGACACCGGGGTGCACCGTCGCAACATGCACACCTCTCGCTGCAAGCTCGAGCCTCAGGGAGTCTGCAAAGCCTTGCAAGGCATACTTGGCTGCACAATAGGCAGTCATATCCGGCAAAGGAACCCGGGCACCGAAACTATTCACGAAGCAAACGGTGGGAGCCGGACCAGACCGCCCTTTCTCTTTCTGCCGAAGTAGCTCCGGCAGAAAAGCGCGCACGGTCGTCACATGACCCAGAAAGTTCACATTGAGCTGAGACTGGAAGTCTTCCAGTGATGTATTCAGAAAATCGCCCGTCATGCACACTCCAGCATTGCATACCACCACGCGCACATCCGTGAAACGTGCAACGACAGTGTCCAAAAGTAGCTGGATGGAGTCCGGAGATGTTATGTCGCACGGGACAGACAATACGAGCCTGCCTGGCTTGAGGACTGCTTGGCAGCAATCTTCAGCCTCTCGCAGTGCCTCAGCACCTCTCGCAGCGAGCACCACATTGTAGCCATCCTGCGCGAAGTTCAGAGCCAGGGCCCTGCCCGTCCCTTGACTAGCCCCAGAGATGACGACCGTGGGCCCGCCACGGGGAACCACATCCCGGATGCCCGTGCCAGAGGCGCGCAAATGCGTCGCTCGTCGTTTCGTTGCCACTCGCGAGAGAAGCGGGGTGCCGATGGCGCCGACGGCGAGGAGGCATGGTGCAAGAGTGCTGTCAGCTCGCACGAGCCATGTGGGCCGGGAATCCGCCGTGGAACCATGCAGGCGACGGGAAGGAGCTGTGCGGCTGCAACTTCCGTGAGTAGCCGGCACAGAAATGCGCATGAGCATCGCTGTCTATGTGGCTCTTGAGAACTCGATGTCTGTAAGTGTTTGAACCGTTGCCGTCCCATGTCCATTCGACGCGTTGCTCAAAGGGCGAGTGCTAAAGGTGGACAAAGGCATTTTCATAACTCACATCCCCCATCTCTCATGTAAACTTAGCCCTTATCATGGAGCCCTGATTGACGCAAACCTAACTCTTCAGAAGATCTTTATCTGACTGCTTTGTCGAAGTTTGGGCCGAAAACCGTTGCGGTGATCATGAAGGTTCACGAGCCCCCTCCCCTCATGGCCACCCCGCCCCCACCTCCTTCCCCCGATGACATACATGCATACATACCTACATACGTTACACGCATACATAATGACATACATACATACATAAGTACATAAATACACACATACATACATACATACATGCATACATACATACATAGCAAATGAACTCATAAGCAGGAACCACGACGAAACCTTGCTACGACTTCAGCATACTTGCAGGCACGCACACAAGTTACACAGATGAGCCTGCGCAGCCATCCTGATCTACACGTAACCTGTAACCACATCGCCAACATGGATAATCTACATGGATGCCTACAACCGCGCCTACACATTTTCGCCTGTGATATTTTCAGCATCTCTAATTGACCCTGAACAACCCTCCAACCACACGAACTGAGTCCCCGAGCCAACATGTCCTGCATCCTCGGATGGGCTGCACCGCACAATGCTACTGGTTTGTGCCTTCGGGCTGCAGTCGTCGGGATAAAAAACAGCTCGTAGTAGCGCTTGGTTTAGGAACGTTGCACCTGTAAGCGGGTGCAAGGAACCGTGACGTGGGCTTTGCCTGTGGTTGGCGGAGCCACCTACGTATGTCAGTGCTCGCCTCCCGAATGCAATCCTGCACACAAACAGCCTTTGGGCGAAGGCAGGCCCAGCTTCGAAATGTTGGGCGCTCGTCTGGAACATCCAGTTTAAGTATCGAGCGGTATCACTCATACATACTCAGGCCGGGGCTTCATCATCAATGCTCTCATTCCAAAGCTGCAACTTGTTGAGCCTTAAAACCTTTTGGGACGGCAATTGGGAAACCAAAGTTCCCGACGAGAAGAATGAGAAATGTCCATATGCAGTTAGTGAGTTCTCGATGAGATCAGGGGGGCTGTTGTAAAACTGTACAACTTGTCCTCAAGCGAAAACCCCCAGAAGCGGACACTCGCACTGATCCTGCGGCCCAACCCCTGACAGTATGAAACTAACCCCCCCCAAGTTCAAGAACCTGAACCACCTACTGCGAACCCCTGGCTTCGTGGAGAAGTTCCGATCTAGGCTTCCCCGTTCTACAAGTTCTTGGGATCGAATGTTGTTCTACACGCCCGAAAATGAGCACCGCCCGTGCTATGGCCCTGCTGCAACTAGAATTGTTAAGACAACGCAGTACTGTTAAGCAAAGCGCCTTAGGTGGAACCTAGCCTTCATGTGAGCTGCAACTATGCGCCATGAGGTCCCATCATGATTAATAACCCCAACGTGGGCACCAGCCGGAGCCCTAAACCCTAATAGGAGGAAATAGGAGGCTGAAAATCAGGCCTATAATCTGCCGAGCTGCTGCTGCTCATGAACGGCCAAGAGCTGCTCCAACCCCTGCAGGAGCCGACTCTTGTGGCTTGAGAAATTTAGGTTGTATGGATGTTTGGAGCGTTGGGGCGTTGTTGATGATTTTAGGCTGTAGAGTTACTGTGGGCTTTGGGGTCTTTGGTTTTTCGGTTTCGGATTTTGGGCTCGCCAAGCCGTGCTTCGACGGTTTAGGGGGTTGCGTGGGGAGAGTTTGTTATTCTGCTGGGTTTCGTTGGGGCTTCGTGTTCCGGCTCTTCCTGAATGATGCCGTCCTAATCTCTTTGGATGCTGCGCGCTGTTTTTGATGCAATGCCCTGTGGTGGATGTCGGCCTCCGGGTCCTCATAACACGATGACATGACTCCCTCATCCCGTCTAGTTCAGGACAATCCTAAGGCCTTAACCTCAGCCGCATTCCCGATCAGCTCTAATGCCTCGAAAGTCAGATGGATGCTTGAGAAAAAAAGCCCGAATGAGACCAAAGCTGTGCAGTCGCCGTTTCACCTGAAGCCACAGCACACCCAGAAACCTACATAAGCCTAAGCCACACACCCGAAACTCGACTTATCCAAAGTCTCCCACAGCACTCGCGAAACCCCATCAACGCCTAGCTTCGTTTTCACCGTTTAGAACTGGCTACCTCGAGAACTTCGTGCATCTCCATCCGTGCTGGGCGCCGCTGATGGAAGGGCTCCGTGCGCAGTGGAATCAACAAGTACGAAACAAAGCTGCAAGGTCGATGGAGTCTGGGCTGTGCAAGCGCGGGAAGAATTTCATCCTGACTGCTATGCAAGTGCTATTCGAAAGGCGAACAAGAGACCCGCGCAAAACATGGAGTGGCTGGCCTTCGCTTGTGTTTCAAGCGTTATACACATGACACACAGGCGCCGCTCCAATTCTGATCCTGTGCGGCTGCGGGAGACAGGCGACTTGTGACATCCGGAACCGCTCGGGATCGGGTCTGCTGACCTGAGCTCTGGAAACGAGTGAAAGCCGAGTGGAGATGCTGAAGGCTGCCCTCTTCAACAGCTCTGGGATTCCGAAACCATTCTGCTCCTGACTCTCTCACCCTCCACACCCTAGTCACCAGACTCTTTTCCCACCCCGTGAGCTCGTGCTTTCGTGTTGGATCAAGATTAACAGGGCAGCCAGCAAATTGAGGGCCTTCAAGCTGGAGTGAAGTGGATAGACCACACCGGAGGCGGAAGGCCATACCCCTTCTGCCCACACATGCCCTCACCTTAACCGAACCAGAGATCTCCCCTGCCTACCCTGCCTGTGACAAACATCCGTAACGACGTGGAGAAATAAATAGAAACAAATATCGCCATATGCATGCATGCGCACATAAAGATATCTTCTGCCTCTGAAATACGGACATGCGTTTTGTAACAACACGGAAATGACGCACATAGTCATTCCTCATAGCAATTCTCTCCAAAGGGGCTATACCTGTGAATGATGTATACAAAACTCCATAGCCCCAGAGAGGCAACGTAGTGGCCTAAGCACCTTCAACAAGCTCCCGCGGATTATAGTTGCAGATGACACTCAGGTTGGAGAAGGTTTGGGGGCGTAGCCTATGAAAGCTGTGCAAGGTTTCTGAAAGGACGGCAGTGCCGTTTCAAGAAGCTCCTGCACAAGCTTCCGGCTTGCGGTTGGGTGTTGACCTATGGATTCAGCCAGGGGATTTTGGGGCGCAGCCGGTCTACACATGGTTGTTGACACGCTCCCACAAAGATCTACTTGTCAAGTGGAACTTCCCGTGCTCCTACTAAGTACTACTGACTACTGAGGCCACAACAACAACAACACAAACGGTACAAACGACACCAACGACACCACCGCCGCCACCACCAACAACAACGACAACAACAACAACAGCAACAGCAACAGCAACAGCGCAGCAGCCACAGCCACAGCCACAGCCACAGCGACAGCAACAACAACAACACCACCACCAACAACAACATCAACAGCTACAACTACTGCTGCAGCTACAGCTGCAACAAAAAGAACTACTACCACCGCTACCTTTACAACCACGATTAACACCGCACAACCCTGCAACACGTCATCGCAAAAGCGGCGACGAAGACCTGAACCCAAAGTGATCCTTTCAAGCCCCAACCTATAGACTTTGCTAAGCTTTCCCAAACCCTGAATAAAACCAAGACCCCATAAACCCAAAGCACTAAGCCAGCACGACAGAGCCTCGATCCTGCTTTGGGTGGGCAGCCTGTATCTGGCCCAAACCTTGAGACTTGACACACTCCGGACTCGTTTTTCATTCGAGGCCCAGGAGTTTTTTGTAGTTCTTTGTGCGCTTCATGTTGCGAGTGTTAAGCAGTTTACCACGCTTGCAGCGACAGCAATCACGATCGCGACGGCTGCTAGGATCGGTGCCACTATGGCAAAGCTCTCAATAACTCTCGACCAAGCACTGGGCACCCTGGCCTAAGTCGGAGGCTATCGGACCGGTCTTACACCTGGCAAGCACGGCCCAGGTTTTCTCCACAGGTGCCGTTCTGATGGCTACTTCGGAAGATGCTGGAGAAGCCAGGACCAGCAAGCATGGCGAGGTCACGCCCAGGCGCGCAGCTTCCCGGCACTCATGTCAGCCTGGCCCTGCACGGCACTCTTCGTCTTGCGCGTAATCGCATCCTTCAAGGAATCCTCGGTTGGTTTGCCCTCAAGAAGCTTGAAGCTCATCTTCCGGCCGGCCTTCGTGGCAAAGGCATGAGCCTCAAGGCGCTGCACGTAGCTGGTGCCATGAAAAGCAAAGGCTGGTGTGACAATGCCGCCACGCCGTGCAGGCTGGATGGCCTCCTGCTCCTCCACAATGACCAGGGCACCGGTAACTGCAGCCATGGCAGTCACCTCATAAGCTTCTGGCCCTGTGTAGTGTACGTGGGCCCACTTTCCATCCTCTCCCTCGCCAAGAGCGAAGACCTCAGAATAGAAAAGTGCACGAGTCTCGGGTGGAGGCCCCTCGCCAGGTTTGGGCATCTGCCCCTGCGCCACTTGCTGTTTCATCATCTGAGCTGCTACTTGAGCTTGCTCGGCACTTTCTATGGGAGCCATTGCCTTCAAAGCCTGCTCAGCGGCTCGCTTGCTGGTCGCCGCATCCCGGATGACCACCGTCAAATCCCCGTAGGAGACCTTTCCCTTTCCATCCAGGGAGGCCTCCTCGAAGAGCTGGCGGCTGCGCCGGAGAATTCGACCCCCGGTGTGGCCATTGTAGGCCGGCTGATGCCACAGGGAGTAGTTAGGATCCTGCAGCGCCTCCTTACAGTCGTACTCCTCGGGCTTTGGGGCACGAGAGGGACCACCCAAACTGAAGGGATCCTGAAAGACTCGGAGCTTCTCCTTCGTCATCTCCTCCATGCTTGCAGCACTAGTCGCGAAAGTCCCACCCGTAGTGCCCCCTACCGAAAAGAAATACTCCCGGAACTGCTTCAATGGACCCAACTTCTGTGCCAGGAGGTAGCAGTTGAGATCATCAATGGCACATACCTGTCCAGCCGCCTGCACAAGAAGGACACCCTTCTGCTTTGCTTCTGCATGGTATCGCTGGATCATCTCGTGCATCCACACCGACTCGCCAGAGACATCCACGTAGTGGGTTCGGCTCTTCACGCAAGCACGGATTGCCAGTTCGCCGCACTGAGCATAGGGCCCGGCCGCAGCAATGAGGACCGTGCACTGGCCGGCGACCTCTTCCATCGAAGCATCGCTGTCTGCTACCAGCGCTTCCGGTGAAGATCGGCACGAGGAACACAATGCACGCAGCCTCTGCATGTTTCGTCCAGCAATCGCCCACTTCCGGCCTTTGGACGGATCCTGTTGACTACAGACGAGAGCATCCAAGTGCTCCACCATCAAACGCCCGGTGAACCCAGTGGCGCCCAGCACGACAATGTCGTAGCGTCGAGCGGATTCTACGCTTGGAGCCTCGATCGCTGAGCTGATGCCCAGCGTTGGCTTCGGCTCTTCTGCCAAGCTTAATCGCAGGCCACCAAAGGCTCCGACATTGAATCCCCACTCGGTCTTGTCCTGGTTGGCTGTGAGAGAAGTCCGTGAATCACCGAGGTACCGCATGGCGACACTTGAAGCTTAGAGCATGCAGCACGCAGTACGCAGGAAACCAAGTGCTGCTTGGTACAACACAAAAATTCACTGAGATGGCCACACCTTCGGAAACATCTTGTTACCAATGTCTGTCGTCGGCCGGAGTACACTGATTATGTTCTTGTGTAGTCTTTAGTAAAGAAAACGCATGGGATGATTATGAAATGATAGCAGTCCTAGTAGGTTCAGTATTCCGATTTTCGAGGTCTAAATGCACCGGAGCCGACTCGAGCCCAAGCCCAGAGACTTGCGGCAACAAACTCGCCCTTTTATTTGGGATGCTGCGACGATCGGTTTATATCATTCCACTTTGGTCGGGCTTCCCCTCATGTTGAGAGCCCCTCACGTGCACATCATCTGCATGTACTGTCCACACTCGCTAAATCGAGCCCCGAGCAGTTGTAGCCCACACCCGGCTTGTCGAAGACAAAGACAGTCTTCTTCCCATAGCAGGCCTTGGAGAGGGGTCTCATGTCTCCCGGAGGATTGGGCGCGAAGAGCATGTAGGGTCTCGGATGGGTCCGGGCATTTTAGTTGAAATTCGGGTGTTGAATCCTTGCATTCTGCTTTCAAGGCGCAAATTAGGATTGAGCACGGAGGACCCCGAATGAAGCGACACCACAATGAACAGCCAATCTCCGATGCGCTGCTGTAACTCTCAGACAGCCCCCTCTTTGGACAAACGAACCTTGAGCATCAAGGTCCATTCACAGTCAAAACGCAGGCGCCCAAAACAATAGTTTGCCGGTCCGTGATGCGCATGACAGCGCATGAGCCAAAAACAAGCGCACAAGGCGCGCGAGACTGACAGCACTATCAAGAATGGAATGATGATCTCAAGCCGATGCCCCTGAAACATTCAAGCCCAAACCGACACCCTCCAACCACGAATCGCAAAGCTCCCGAACGTGCAGTAGCCCCTGAACAGGCCCTGAACCGAGGGTCGCGCTACTGGGATGTGGTTGCAAATCCTGAGCTTGGCTGTAGCATGCAAAGCCGGGTGCAGGTCCCGCGGCTTGTCGGTCATGCAAAGGGCTGCCGTGGTGAAACATGAGGTGGCTTGGGTGGGACCACATGGCTTGCCTGGATCTGACCACGAGCCAATGCAGGGACAATTGCATCCGCAGCAAAGCTGTTCTGATCCATGGGAAGACCAGGACACTTCGAACTTCGAAACACGGCGTGCGCCTATTGCGTGCATGAGAACCTCCCTGGACCCCGAGTTCGAAAAATCCGACTCACGACAATGCAAACTCCAAGCCCGAATGCCCCCTCCCTGTCTTTTCAGGACATTTAGCTAGGGTCTGAACATCAGCTGCACCGTCTCGCGCTTGAGGACACGAACTCCATCAAGCCTTTTTCGGTCTTGAAATCTTTCAACTTGTTCTTGGGTTGAAGGCTTTCGGTTTAAGACTGTACGTACACAAAAAGGTTTGGCATTGAGGGCTTGCTGGGCTGAAGGGTTGGAGTTGGAAGTTCTCAAGCTTCAGATTGGTAGCTCCGTCTGCCCCCTCTGGACACTGCGAGACCATTTTACTTTAAAGAACACTAGTGGGAAACAACAAAAGCTTCGGAAACAAAGGGGGTGTTTGAGACTGAAAGCCGGTGGTGCGGAACCCTTGCCATAAGCACATCCAAACCCTCCGAGGCAAATGCTCGCCAAAGTTCCGCAACATCATCAGAAACCGGAGGTAGTCATTGAACGTGCTGACCTGGCAAGCACGTTGGAACTGCAAGGTCTTAAATTAAGGGCTCAGGGATTACGTGAGCTGAGTGTTTGTAGCATGTGCGAGCAGATACTCCGGAAGTAGACGGGATGTGCAAGTACATTGAGCTGCGTTGGAAGTTGCTTCGAAACAGAGATCCACAGCTAAAATGCGGAACCTGACCACTATGATCTCTGAAGTGTCGAACACTCAAACTACAAACATGAGAGGCTCCGATCCTATGGATTGATGCACCCCTAGGCTGCGGGCCATTCCCCCTCGCATCACCAAGGGGACATCCACGGTGCCACCGGCAGACCTCTAGCTTGTCTGGTTTTCGAACAGCTTGGCGTTTTGCTGGCGCTGCCTCGGCAAACCTGTCATGTTACTTGTAGCGCTGTTAGAGCTGTCGCCTACATGTGTCTACCGGGGGCTGCCACCGAGGGTCAAGTGCTGTGCCGCGCAATGCTAATGTTGCTATCGTTGGCATGACGGTGGCTGCTGCTGTTGGTCTTGTTCTCGTGCTTCGTGGTCGTTGGTTGTTGCTGCTGCCGCTGCCGCTGGAGATGATGCTGCTTCTGCTCTTATTGTCGTTGTCGTTGTTGTCGTTGCTGTTGCTGCTGCTGCTGCGGTTGATGATGCTGTAGTAACAGTAGTAGTAGTAGTAGTAGTAGTAGTAGTAGTAGTAGTAGCAGTAGCAGTAGTAGCAGTCGTAGCAGTAGTAGTAGTGGTAGTGGTGGTGGTGGTGGTGGTGGTAGTGGTAGTGGTAGTGGTAGTGGTGGTGGCAGTGGTAGTGGTAGTGGTAGTGGTACTGGTACTGGTACTGGTAGTGGTGGTGGTGGTGGTAGTAGTCGTAGTAGTAGTAGTAGTAGCAGTAGCAGTAGCACTAGCAGTACTAGTAGTAGTAGCAGCAGCAGCAGCAGTAGGTAGTAGGTAGTAGGTAGTAGGTAGTAGGTAGTGGGTAGTAGGTAGTAGTAGTAGTAGTAGTAGTAGTAGCAGAAGTAGTAGTAGTAGTAGTAGTAGTAGTAGGTGGTTGTAGTAGTAGTAGTAGTAGTAGTAACAGCAGTAGTAGTTGCAGTAGCAGCAGTGACAGTGATGGTAGTGATGGTGGTGGTAGTGGTAGTACTAGTTGTTGTTGTCGTTTCTGTCCGCGTGCTTGTTTCTGTTGTTGCGGCATCCCGTTTCCGAGTGTTAGTACCTGCCAAACCTGTCAGATTGAGAGTTTGTTTTGAACTTCCACAGGTGGCTGGAGTTTCTCCACGGCGTGTTTGTAAAGTAAGTAAAGGCAGCAGGGCATTACCTTCGGGGGATGAGCTGGCGGTTGTCGTTGGAGCTCGCTGAGCAGATGCTCGAGTTTGAAGTGCTCAGGACGTACAAGGCAAACTCTTGGAGCAACTGCCGCAAGTGCTGACGGGAGGGAAGTGTTGATCTCTAGGCTCTTGGTGCTCCGACGCTCAGCACGTCTACCCGCAACATCCCGCAACCCTGAGCCGCCAAATCCTGAACCCTCATTTCCAAGGTATCCCTGAGCCATGAAACTATGTCAGACCTTGATCCATGCTGTGCCGCAGGTTACAGTTCGAAGTGCGCACAGCTCCAGGCAATACTTTGGAGACGTTGTTCCCAACCTGAGCGACCAGTTTGGTTTCCATAGTCCCTGCCTTCCTGGCTTGGTTTTTAAGCCACGGACGCCAGTACGTACATGTGGAATGATTGAGTATATATCTACACATATATAGGTCATAAACATATGTACGTATGTAAACAGATGTGCAGGTACACACATAAAGAGAGAAGATAGAGAAGTAGAGAGGAGAAGAGAGAGAGCGAGAGAGAGAGAGAGTCGGGATGTTCCATAGTTTTAATAGCGGGTCGGGCATATTACATTCAAAGCTATCTAGCCTTAAGACTTAAGAATCTTACAGATGCCCAAATACTATGATACTGGTAGGGTGCCAGCTGGCGATCGGGACGCGATCACCAGCGACCAGGTTTGAGCTAAAACATCGCGAACTTACCATGCAAGTATCCTTCATGTGAGTTGTGCTTGAGCTTGACGGTTGTGGGTTCAGACTTCACAATGGTCTGCATGATGCAACATGGCCCTCACAAAGACGCCCAGCAGAACAACGCCAGAATGTATAGAGTTCGCCAGCCTGCGGATTGATTGCTTTTTGCTTTCTTTTGCGGAACTGCTACCAGATCGAGGTTTCTGGCTTCAAGGTTCAGCATCTGTGATTGGACTCTTTACGCTTTACCAAAAGCCAAAATCCCCCAAATCCAACCGAACGTGGCTTCATTCTTACATAGTGCACAAGGTCCCCGCTCAAAGACACAACCATCTTTCTAGGCTCGAGGCTTGCTTTTTGCAAAGTGTTTGCCAAGCCACCAACAACGAGTGCTTGATACACACCTGTCTCTTCATATGGCACTTACAAGTACTACAGATTATTTCCATATGCCATATGTTCACACTGACCGCGCATGAGACTCTTGAGGAAGAAACTCTTCTGAGACCTGGGCCCATCCGCTGTTGTCTCCACCAGGGTCCACGACGTCTAGGCCTCTGACGAGGACGCGGTGTGACAGCTGTGCGGCTTTAGGCCATGGCTGCATCGACTGCTTCGTTACGCGCACATGCTCAGCCCAGTAGATTCCCCCTACAGAGGCCAGCCAACAACATATTGGTAGCCCTGTTGTTTCTTGCTACCGGACTCAAGTCTAATCCTGATAACCCTGAGCCCCAAACCCTCATTCTAACTCGTAAGCCCTAGGCCAAGAGTCCGACCTACACGCACAAGACCCACCTTGTTCTTCGGAGACGGTTGCTTTACTCTAGGGCTGCAAAAAACCTATCCTGCAAGGCGGCAGGGAGATTGAGGGAGACTTTGATTGCCCCAGCATTGAAAAGCTCCTGAGATTCTGGTGAAAACCCGAGCTGCTTGGCGCCCGGCGATGAGCAATCTGAGGCTTGCCTTCGATCTCGACGCTCTTGTACCAGGGCCTTGGCGGAAAGTGGGCGTAGTTGCCGCAATTTCCCGATGGAGAAGGGCCCTAACGCTTTCATTGGAGCTCGAAAAATGAGAGACCGTCATACTAACAGAACGATCAATCAATATGAACGAAGCCCGTAACTAGCAGGAAATAGCAGGGAATAGGCGGCACGAGGCCCAGCTCAAGGCCCAAAAGTTCATTGCTCCCTTCGAGGGGTTGTGATGTGATGACAAGATGAATAACCAGGGAAGCGCCAACCGGATTCCCATCCCACAGGCGGTGTCAAGCTGCCAAGTCAGTTCTAAAATGCATTATTCTCGTAGTAGACAGCTTCTAGGACGGATGGACTGGCTAGGTAGCTCAGGCGGACCTTGCAGTGCGCATGCGTGCAGGCGTCCCAGCTTTGGAACCGATAGACTCCAAAGCTGGAGAGACTGGGGTTTTCGGCACCGCTGCCACTTCGCTTCTGATGTTAACAAGAACTGCGGAGGGGCCATAATGACAGACCTACACTTCCAAGCTGTCGACCCAATCCGGTTGGCATGCTCCTGGCTCACGGTGCTTTGGGGGAGCGGGGAGTGTTGCTTCTTTTCGGTGCAAGGCTGAGGGTGCGAGGGCATATGCTTATACAATTTTGGGTCCTTCTCTTCGATGGCACCTGTGAAGAGATTGTGCCAAGCCAGGGTCGAGCCCCTCCCGGAAGAAGGAGACTGCAGGTCCAACTGGCCTCTAATGTCGCTTGGCTGCTTCTGCTGCGACCCTTCTGCTGCACTTCAAGCAAGGCACTCACGAAGGTCGGCAGCATGGGGTTTAGCTTTGGGGGCATTCAGCTTTGAGCTGAGTGCTGAAAGCTAGTGTGTCTATAAACGCCCATTTGCCTGAACTCGAGACGCTGTCCGTCCTTTGGCACCTTGAAGCCAGTGTCGCGCATCTTCAGTGGACCACAAATTCGCTCTTCGAGGATGGCGTCCAGAGACTGGCCGGTGGGCAGACACGCAGTCGTAGAGTCGCCAACCAAACACGAAAGAGCAATTATCAAGAAACTACATCATCGTCGTCATCATCATCACCATCACCCCACCAGCCAGCAACGACAGAAGATATACACGACGAGCAACAATGGCCCAGAAACTACGACAAAAGCGAAAAACAACGAAGGTGCAAGCAAACAAGGGAACACATCACTACCTGCAGTGACGACGACTGCGAGGCCTATGGCCGCCTGTGGTGACTGCGATCTGCGGCAGCGGCAGGGACGACGACGCCGACACGACGACAGCAACACCAATACTGTAGCATAGCGCTAGAAGCACTGATAGCAACGACGCTTCTTCGCGAGGTGGATGATGACAGCAGTGATAGGAAACTTACTTGGCGTCCGTAGCGATTTTTTAAATGCCACACAAACTTAACTACTCTGTGGACAAAACAAGAACAACCAGTAAGGGGCACGGCAGCACAAAACATGTAGCAGCAACCAGCTAATGAAGGAATGCACGTTTTGATCAAATTTCAAAAGCAAACAACAAGACTAAGGAACACATGAAACCAACACGCAGAAACATGCCCAAGTTCACAGCTGCTTTGTCTGAAGCAACGCATAGTTACGGATAGTCATCATAGAACTCAGTTAGGGTTCCCAAATCCGAGCGCCTACAGAAAACAAACACCAGGCCAGGACTTTTCCAGAGAAAATACGAAACAGGAAGTGCATTGAAAGGTGAAGTTGGGAATGTATGGGTCACGGGGATGGCATTCAGCGGCACGGTTTCGGATTCTGCATAAGACTTAGCATGTCAGTGTCGGGCTTTCTTTATGTGCCCTTGTGCGCAGACTTGTCACATCAGGCTCCGGGCTTGGGGAACGGAGCTCTTTCGGATTGCCTTCTGATTAGGGGCTGTTTTCGAACAAGCATGCATGTGATTCCAAAACAATCGGCAGGAACGATTCGACAGGAAGCTCGCGAACCCTGAATGTCGATAAAGCCCCATATCCCAGAAATCCACACTCCTGGTGTTTTCCCGCCGCTCGGCCGTCGAAAGCTAGTCTCAATAGAACAGATTGCGACGTAGAGACAGTATGGACTGACGCTAACCGAACGATTTAAGTTTTCTGATTCGTGACCCGGGGCTACTTGCGACCGCCTTGCCAGCAATGACCTCCAGAACCTCGGTCGCTATGAATTACTCCATACTCAGGGACTCAAGGGTTTTATCTGAGCTGCCTGATATGCCATGAACAGTGAGCTCATTTCAGGCTGAGAGACTTCAAAACCTTCGACTATCCCATGCCCATCCTTTGTAAGTCCTGAGCTACGATAAACCTACAGCTTCAAGGTCACAGGCAACCCAATTCTGAACTGAAGCAAACCCTGAGATGTTGCAAAGCCGTGTGGCAATGATAACGGGTTGCAGTCGGTAAGACAAGAGTGGCTGGGGCGCTCAAGTCTTTCGGGATTGTGGTTCAGCTCATGCCACGGCAATGCTCTACTAACTGCTCGAGACAGACCTTCGATGGTTTGATGGACAACATGGTAGTGGCCGCGATCGCCGGAGTGCAAAAAAAGCTTCAAGACATTGCACACAGCAACAGCAGAAACGTGATTGTATTAGCACTCTAGTACAGGAGTCGGGACAGTCAAGCAAAGCAACCAAAAGAATGCTTGCAAATCATCGTCAACGAAGACCCGTCCCTTGCAGACAACATGTCTTTCAGTGAAGCCCGAACACTCCAAGCAGTGGCACGTAACAGCAATGCTACTGCAATGATCTGTCGTGCCCCAGGCAACTTTGTAAGTTTTAGGTTCGGCGCATACAATTTAACCTCAGCCCCCAAATTGTCTACCAGGACCCACTCTAAAACCTACAGGGGCGCTTTTTGCTCACACGCCGTTGCATCATGTCCACGCATCTTCCCAGGCCTCAGAAGCACTTTTGTACAAGAGTCGTCCCTGGCAGATCAGTACCCAAAACGTCCCACGGCACTATATGACTGCCCATGTTCCAATCGCCTACCGGCCTACTGCCATCATGCATGCGACTCGACAGGTTGTCTACTTATTTCAAATTGATTTTGCGGCCAGGAGCTGCTTTGCATGACAGGCAGAAGGAAGAACACGTATCGACGCAAGGCAGCAATGAGCTACGGATCTAACATCGCCAAGGCTCACAAGCTTCCATTGCCATATACAGGGCTGTTCGAATCCGCGGTTCCCTGTCGCTAAGTTACCTGTGCAACTTCTTATCAACAAACCGTGGACCTGTGGACTGTCGTCACAGGGCTACTGCCTTCTGAACTTTCACGGGCACATAGCAAAAGTGGACTTCAGTGACTTCAGGAGCAGCCCCCAATATCCACCCCTGAACCCCCTGAACCCTACCAGCGAGGCCCAGTGGCAAACGACGGTATTTCGCCTGCTTGGCCACAAGTCAGCGATCGCACAGGCGGACGCCCCAGCTCCCTCAGTTCTGCTGGGCACATCACGATCTTTGTCTCAGCTAGCCGCTAACTCTAGCTGAAGGGAAGCAACGGCCATCAGAATCATTTCATCATATGATTGAGATAACAAAAACAGCGACAGCACCTGCACCAGCACGACCACCGCCACCACCACCACCAAAACCACGACTGCCACAAGCAGTAGCAGCAGCACCACCACCACAACCACTAGCAGCACCGACAAGAATAAAGACACCAAACCCTGATGAAAGGCAATGCCCTTTCTGTGCCAACCAAACAATAATAATACCAGAACAACATGCGCGAGACGCAACACAACCCGCTAAGTAGCAGTACGAGTAGCAGCAGCAGCAGCAGCAAGGACAAGGACATGGACAACAACCAACCAACCAACCACCACTTCGCCCAGTGAATGCCAAGCTCGAGAAAAGAAGAAAAAGGACGGACAACACAATCGGAAGTGAGAACCGCACGTCAACCGAAAGCTTGACATCAGCGCCAAACAAACACAAATGGTCAAGTTTTTGGTCAGACTCATTTAAGGGGTTGGAGTAGTGCTGGCCACGGTGCACCAAGCCCGGGTGGAGCAAGTCCTCCTGCTGGCACAAAGCACTGGGTTTGGGGATGGCCCATTATCTTCGGGTTCTGTGTGCAGTATACCCCTGTTTTTGTCTCAAGCCCACAGGATTGGCCTAGGTTTCTGATGGTTCCTGGAAAAAAGCACTGGGTACCTTAACCCTCCACTTGGCCTATAAAACACTTGTGGTTGCCTGTTTGGCCTTTCATAGTTCACAAGTAAGATTTACAATACCATAGATACAATGCAGACACCGCTTTGTGTGTACACGCCTTCTAAGTACTTTTAACTAAAGTCGTCCGAAACGTCACCTCGGGATCGCCATGCCACAGCAAGGCCGTGCAAACACGAAGTCCAGAGTCCTGGAACCATGTACACTGTCGCGGGGCAGGATATGCATTCGGGGAGTCCGACAGTTGAGGCGAGGGACGTAAGACTTGGTGGTTGAGCACTATGAACTGAACCTGTGAATGGAAGTTGTGCTACGCAGGCATCGGCCGTCTGCTAACGGCCAGCAAACTGTCAGTCTACGTTCCCGATTCTCTGAACTGGCCTGCTGTACCTTACGCCGCCTAAGGCCGCTCACCAGCAAGCTTTGCTACTTCTCACTGCTTGGTTGAATCATCATACTCAGCACTGCCCGTGCCTGCTTCCGCCACATAGCATTGCTTTCCGGACCATAACCACTATGAACCAAACATCGTGCACGTGCGAGCACAGTGGCATCGAATGGTGGTTAGGCATGCCTCCTTTTCTTGCAGATCGACTCCGTGCTCTGCTTGTTCTTCACAGTTTGTTCCCTGCATCTTTGCAAAACAGAGTATTACATGAGCACCACTCCAATACTTCAGTGCTTCGTCACCCCTCGAAGCCTAAATCCAGTGCTCTCATCAGCCGAGCCCTGATCTGCAATCCGAGACCGAGTCCTCTTGCAAGCCCCAGCGCACTTTGTAGCGAGGAGCCTCCGGCTGGAGGGACGCCTGCAGTACCTATGAGCATGGGCGGCATTTTTCCTTGTTGCTCACACTTTGGGAGGGGTCGTATTTAAGGGTTCTGGGCTTTTCCGGGCTCAGGGCTTCTAGGATTCTAAGGCTTTGGGCTCAAGCAGCCTAGCACGCTGCTTGGGGCAAAGCTCTAAGAACAAAACCCAGCTCTAAGGCGGCCTCCAGAAGATTGGAGGTAGACGGGGTCGTTAGACCAGGCAGCCGATTGAGCTGCAGCTGGCGCGTAGCCTCGATGACATCCTGGGCCTCCTGTCAGACTGTGCTGAGCTTCCGATTTGTCAGGGCTTCGGGGTTGCGGATTCGTGAAGTAGATTTTCCGAACACTTCAAAGCATTCGCAGGGTTAGGTTTTGAGTTGATTTCGAATGTTATCGTCCAGTCTGACGTTCGGCCCTTCTCGCTTCTGAGGTGGTGGTTGTCGATGGTCCGCTTGCAGGCTTCTGTCCGCTTCGACGCAGTTCGAGTAAAGGGTTGGGCAGAGTTAGTTCTATCTATGCATGTGTGCATGTATGTATGGCCATGCAAATCGTTGGGTAACGGGTACACCGCTACAGCAATACGCTGACAGTAACCATGGTAGCAGACGGTAAGCCCGGTAGCAGAAATAGTTCCTTGGCTAGCAATATTGTTTAGCCAGCAGTGACTCGGCCAATCAACGGTTTCGCAGCTTAAGAAATCGAGTACAGTAGCCATGGCAATATTTATCAAACATGCACGCAAATCATCATGCAAGAACACATACGCAAATACGTACATCCATACAGACATGAATGCATACATACATGCATACATACGTACATACACGCTCTATCACACATAGGTGCGTTCATGCATACTTACCTGACGTTATGTTGGGTTACCGTCCGGTATGTTGCGTTGACGCTGCTTTACATGCTTTACATACAGTCTGTGAGTCATGTGTGCTGACAGATCTTGGCACAAACCTGCCTGGGCAGCGAGGTCCAGAGCTTCCCAGCGCGTTGCGAAGCTCGCGACATGACCTCAGCACTTGATCAGATTATAGAACTTGCACCTACCACAACCACAACAATTTACCTCGCCGGTGATCTGTGTTCTGTTTATCTCGCGAGCCAAGCAATTCTGTTATGGGTTCATTACCGGCTGAGTTTTGCTTGCACAACGTTCGGGTAGCTTGCCACGCACAAACCCGGTTTAACTGCTGCCAACTAGGTTGCTGAGTTGGAGCAGAGACTCCAACAGACCTTGCAACTCCGGAACATGGACGTGATCAACTCCCACTAGCATTTAGCACCAGAGACGGAAAAAAGGATGCTTTTCAAGCGCCAGGTTGCTGAGGCGGGAGCAGGGCACCTCTTCGTCAAACTCCATGTGCATGCTGTGCAGCTTGCGGCCCCGACAAGTGGTCATGAAGTCTGCTGCAGGTTCCTTCGGTGGTGGATTTAATTCACGATGCCACGCCAACTACTGCTGCCGCCTCTACTACGTTGGACTGCTTCTACTGCCGCAGCGTACTTGGAAAGCAGCTACACAAAAAGCTGGCCCATCGCGCATTAACCTTGATGCAAGTCTCGAGGAAGTTCAGGTACAAGCGTGTAACCTCCTCGGGATCCGCAGGTCCCCAAAGCGCCAACCGCCCAAAGGGCATCTTCTGAAGCGGCTCCACAAAGCGCCGTGGTATTTTCGGACCAAACCTCCGAAGTGCCAACAAATGCTGTGTACACCCTTTTTTGCATCTGGGCTTGGGGACTCGCCTAGACCCGAAACCCACCCGAGGCATCTGCCATCTTGACCTTTTTTGACATCAGGCTTGCAGGTGGCGCCTTTTTGTATTTAGACCTGTTCGAACTACGCCCTGAAACCTCCAACTGTCAGCCCCAAACAGAGATCACCGAGACATCGTGCATCGATGGCCTTCCTGCAGCCTGCAAGGGCTTTTCTCGGGCAGCCCTTCTAGGGTGACCAGGTCGGACACTTAAGTGTTCCCAAAAGCCAAAAACCTATACAAGTGCATCAATGCTTTATTGTGGCGAGCGTACTATGGCTGGCTTGGACCGGAGAGAATCATCCACCACCTAGAAGGAAGCCGAGGATCATCTGAGACATCAGTGTTACATTTTCGGTCTCCTCTGTCCTTGGTGGGTCGTGCACAAACAGTCTCTTGGCAAAATGCATGTGTTGATGCCGTGTCCTTGGACTCCCGGCTCGGTCGGGGGGCATACCTAAAACCTTAAACGCAACCATGAAATACTTCGAAAACGACAACTACGACTGCTACTACTCGCTACCATGGAATACAACTGCGATACGACGACGAAAGCGGCTGCGACTGCCACCGCGACGACGACCACCACTAAAAATTCCAACTACCACCACTACTACGACGACCACGACGCCTACGACGTTGATTTCTAGTTCTACTAGTGCTGCTGCTGCTACTACGACGATGACGACTACTACTGCTACTAACTATAACTACTACTACTACTACTACTACTACGACGACCACGACTACCCCGACTACTTTTCCCACTACTACGACTACGACAACTACGACTACCGCTACTACTTCTACGACTACGACGGCCTCGACGACGACGACTACTACTACGTACTGCTACTTACCACTACTTACCCATACTTACTACCACTACTACTACCACCACTACTACTACTACTGCTACTGCTACTACGACTACTAATAATGTTCCCAATTTCTATTACTACTACTGCTACAGCTACTGGTGCTGGTATTAGTACTAGCACTACTGCTACTTTACTACTATTACTACTACAACTACTACTACTTCTATTATCAACATCACGATGACTATGAAAACAACGACGACGGCTTCCCCTTTCAACTACTGCAGCAGCAGCTGCTGCTGCTGCTACTACTACTACTACTTCTACTACTACTCCTACTACTACTACTACTTCTACTACTACTACTTCTACTACTACTACTACTACTACTACTAACGACGACGACTGCTACTACTTACAACTACTGCTTCAGCTACTACTACTGCTGCTACTGCTACGGCTACTACGACGACAACTGCGGCTCGTACGACAATGACCACGACTACTGCTAGTACTACTACTGCTTGTACTCGTGATGCTGCTACATACGACTGTTGATAAAATGAAGAAGCTGCTCCTGCTCCGACGGCTACTCCTCCTGGTAGTGCGACAAGGATCTTCTAGGGCAGCATTCCGACACAACAGAACCATCTGGGTTTCCACACTCCGAAGTCCGGCTGGGCCCTAAAGCCCGATGAGCCGAACCCTCAACGCTACATCTTTGCCGCGCCTTAACGCAGTCTATGTGGCTGAGTTGACATGTAGAAGCACATCCAGATGTCGACTGCAGGCTCTCCGTCCTAGGGATAGCTGGAAACACTTGGGCTGATTTCTTAGCTATGGAGTAGTGGTATGACTGGCAGCATTTGTACGACTAGCAGCAGATGCTGCATTGCTTGCTCTTCCCGTACTCGACTGTTCAGTCCGCAGCTATCATACGAATCAGACTGGTTGTAGCATTCGGTCATAGCTTTGGCAGTTGCTCAGAAGCCTCGTCGGCCTTTACTTGCCAGCACAGCAGGCCCTCCTCGCTCCTCTGCGTCCATGCGCTTCACCCGAAAAACCAGCGATCGGGAGCTGGCAATCTCCAAGGTGTGCCCCGAGGAGCGCAGTACGGCCATGGCACGCCTGCCCCGCACCACTTGCTCTCCCCACTGCTGTGATGTTGCCACTGCGACTGCTAGGTTTGTTACATACGATGCTAGTAAGCAGACTTGTTAGTACTAGTTTCTGGTCTGAGCTGGTTCCTATGGCTCCGGCTCTCGTCGTCGATGTCGTCGTCGTGTACCAGTGCAATATGACAGTACACTGTTGCCACCCGCTTGGAGTTTGCTGCCAGGGATTGTGAGACCAGAGCGGGACTAGCAGAAGCAGCAATAGCATCGGTGGCTGTACGCTGTTGGAGTACTTGATAAGGCCAGGCAGTACTAGTCGTGGTAGCGGTGGTTTTCGTTGTGTCCCTCGTCACCACATATATATTTGTATATATGTAAGCAGCGGTAACAGCAACAACAAGCACGACACGGCGATATCGGCATCAATACCATTGTTACCACCGCTATCTGCAGCACCAGCCATAGTCATCTCCATCAACAGCTCTTCCGCAATTGCCTTTCTTCCTGTTGTCATCCGATGGGCCCCGATCCGACCAACGTCTGTAAGCATCTTTGTGTTGGTGACGGTGGGGACGAAAGCTCCTACGTCCAGAGCGGCCAAAGGGTGCAGTGCTGCCCGTGAACAACGTCAGGCATCTGGGACTACTTATTAACCTTTTGAAGCCTGGTGACTTGTTCGAGCGATGCGTCGGATGCAAGTATAGTCGGTCTAGGGTTTGAGCGGAGCTGGGGTCTGGTCGAGGTTCAGGCTTGCATCGTATGCGTTCATCAACCCATTGGGACAGTTGACATCCCTGGGCTGGGCACGGTCACAAGCCCCCATGCCCCGCCTGCTGAACCCTGATCTCGAAATCGGGTCACCAGGAACATGTCTTAAGCCCAACATTTTTGCCACCCGCCCAGCATATAGGCATTTGGATCTAGGTGGGGCCGCAACAAACCTACTGGTCCTGCATTGTTCAGCCCATCGTGGTGGAGAAACTCTGGCGCATACCGGTGTTTCTTCGGTCCCATGAATTCAACAGCAGCATTGGCATTCTTTTGTTGCCAAGTGTGGAGGTATGTGCTTTGTTGGGTTTTCCGTACTTTTCATGCTTTCGACGTGTCCGAAAGTAAGGCCGCTTTTTTCTTGCATGCAGGTGTACTTCCGCCCTGGGCCTAAGCCACATGGGGCTAGCGGCTAGTGCATCACTTCACATCACCACCGAAAACCGACCCAATGACATCCAATGACGCAGTCTGCGCCTTATCCGTTACGTCCGAGAGTGCTTTCAAGCCCCGAGGCCCGCCTTAACGTTTCGACTGCAAGTCTTGGGCTACTCCGAAGTTAAAGAAATTCTACCCGGCCTTCACTGGTGCTATCCGGAACAGCCAGGTTTCCTTCAGCTCGACAGAAGAATAAGAAATAGCACGGCCTCATGTGGAAGCTGATGTGGGAGAGCTGCGCTGTCCCCAACGCTGACGCCTCGTCTGGGTATCTCTGTCAGGAAACACAGCAACTTAAACATCCCCATCTTAGTCTTACCAGGTCCTGGTGGCACAAAGCAAGCTGCAAGCTGAAGCTTCGGCTGGCCCTGACTGGCCAAGGATTGTTTTGACTTTGGAACGGAGCGCGGGGTCGGCTCGGTGCTCGTGCAATATGACTAGTCACCCCTCGGTGCGAGGAACGTCGGGCAGGCTCAATTGCCGAACCCAGACTCATATTTCAGAACATTTTATGCACATCTTAACTGATGCCCAGCATCAGTCGATAACGAAAGACCAGGGCGGCATCGCGACCTAGCATCAGCGCTCAGTATGGGTCGTAGCGCTTGCCCTTTCCCTTGCCCTTGCCCTTCCCGGAGTCGTAGCTGCCATAGCCGCCACCGC
>BGNK01001164.1:23860-38453 GCA_003297005.1 Symbiodinium sp. clade A Y106 | reverse complement strand
AATGTCCTTCAGACACGTAGAAACACCTTGGAACAAAACTCTGTGAGAACACTAGTCCATGGCAAAATGGGGTGCCAGAATTAGCTAAAGCAGCGCTGACGACCTAGCATCACCTGCGCTCAGTATGGGTCGTAGCGCTTGCCCTTTCCCTTGCCCTTGCCCTTCCCGGAGTCGTAGCTGCCATAGCCGCCACCGCCACCGCCACCGCCCTGAAGGGTAACATTCGTTGCCTTGGTCTTGCCACTGCGGGGATCCTCCTCGATATCGAAAGTCATCTCAGCGCCAACGATCATGTCCTCGGAACCGCCATTGGTCAACTGAGAGAAGTGCACAAAAACGTCTCCCGAGCCATCAGAGTTCTCGATGAAGCCAAAGCCCTTTCCATCCATGAACTTCTTCAAGGTTCCTGTGTATGCCATCGCGCGGGCAGGGGTGCAATGACTCTTGTGGGCTGGGGCTTGAGAGCAAAACACTCAGCCAATCGACGATTGCGCGGGACGGCTACTTCATGTCGGCTGCCATCAGGACCGGTGTCGCGACTATCACGGAGATGGTGCGAGGCATCCAGAATATGTTGCAATCATGCTTGCCTTCTCAAGCTGAAAATCTAATCATGCCACTGCTCATGTTTAATCCTAGTGTCGACACAAGCGCACGAGAGTCCTGACTACTGTACGTGTCCTACCATCTGTTCAGGCCGAATGTCCTTCAGACACGTAGAAACACCTTGGAACAAAACTCTGTGAGAACACTAGTCCATGGCAAAATGGGGTGCCAGAATTAGCTAAAGCAGCGCTGACGACCTAGCATCACCTGCGCNAATGTCCTTCAGACACGTAGAAACACCTTGGAACAAAACTCTGTGAGAACACTAGTCCATGGCAAAATGGGGTGCCAGAATTAGCTAAAGCAGCGCTGACGACCTAGCATCACCTGCGCATACCTGCGCTCAGTATGGGTCGTAGCGCTTGCCCTTTCCCTTGCCCTTGCCCTTCCCTGAGTCGTAGCTGCCATAGCCGCCACCGCCACCGCCACTGCCACCGCCCTGAAGGGTAACGTTGGTTGCCTTGGTCTTGCCACTGCGGGGATCCTCCTCGATATCGAAAGTCATCTCAGCGCCAACGATCATATCATCGGAACCGCCGTTGGTCAACTGAGAGAAGTGCACAAAAACGTCACCCGACCCATCGGAGTTCTCGATGAAACCAAAGCCCTTTCCATCCATGAACTTCTTCAAGGTTCCTGTGTATGCCATCGCTCGGGCAGGGGTGCAATGACTCTTGTGGGCTGTTGGGCTTGAGAGCAAAAACACATGGGACAGCTGCTGCTACATGTCGGCGCAATCAGAATCGGGGTCGCGACTATCGTGGAGATGCTGCGAGGCATCCCCGATGTNACTCTTGTGGGCTGTTGGGCTTGAGAGCAAAAACACATGGGACAGCTGCTGCTACATGTCGGCGCAATCAGAATCGGGGTCGCGACTATCGTGGAGATGCTGCGAGGCATCCCCGATGTGTTTCGAACATGCTTTCCCTCCAATCTGTACGTCTACACATCTCCACTGAACCTCCAACCATCACTTTTGTTATTTGCCTGTCGGCTGACCGCGGGTGGCCATAAGCGTGCGGGAGTCCTACCATCTGTTCAGACCGAATGTCCTTCAGACGCGTAGAAACGTTGAGGAACGAAAGTCCTTGAGAACACTAGTGCATGGCACGAAGGGTGCCGGCATTAGCTAAAGCAGCGTGACGACCTAACATCAGCTGCCCTCAGTATGGGTCGTAGCGCTTGCCCTTTCCCTTGCCCTTGCCCTTCCCGGAGTCGTAGCTGCTGCCATAGCCGCCACCGCCACCGCTACCGCCACCACCCTGAAGCGTAACGTTGGTTGCCTTGGTCTTGCCACTGCGGGGATCCTCCTCGATGTCGAAAGTCATCTCAGTGCCAACGATCATATCATCGGAACCGCCGTTGGTCAACTGAGAGAANCCCTGAAGCGTAACGTTGGTTGCCTTGGTCTTGCCACTGCGGGGATCCTCCTCGATGTCGAAAGTCATCTCAGTGCCAACGATCATATCATCGGAACCGCCGTTGGTCAACTGAGAGAAGTGCACAAAAACGTCACCCGAGCCATCAGAGTTCTCGATGAAACCAAAGCCCTTTCCATCCATGAACTTCTTCAAGGTTCCNATCATATCATCGGAACCGCCGTTGGTCAACTGAGAGAAGTGCACAAAAACGTCACCCGAGCCATCAGAGTTCTCGATGAAACCAAAGCCCTTTCCATCCATGAACTTCTTCAAGGTTCCCGTGTATGCCATCGCTCGGGCAGGGGTGCAATAACTCTTGTGGGCTGTTGGGCTTGAGAGCAAAAACACATGGGACAGCTGCTGCTACATGTCGGCGCAATCAGAATCGGGGTCGCGACTATCGTGGAGATGCTGCGAGGCATCNGTGCAATAACTCTTGTGGGCTGTTGGGCTTGAGAGCAAAAACACATGGGACAGCTGCTGCTACATGTCGGCGCAATCAGAATCGGGGTCGCGACTATCGTGGAGATGCTGCGAGGCATCTCCAATGTGTTTTCGAACATGCTTTCCCTCTCAATCTGGACGTCTACACATCTCCACTGAACCTCCAGCCATCACTTTTGTTATTTGCCTGTCGGCTAACAGCGGGTGGCCAAATGCGTGCAGGAGTCCTGACTACTGTACGTGTCCTACCATCTGTTCAGACTGACTGCCCTTCAGACGTGTAGAAACACCGAGGAACAAAACTCTGTGAGAACACTAGTGCACGGCACGATAGGGTGCCGGCATTAGCTAAAGCAGCGCTGACGACCTAGCATCAGCTGCGCTCAGTATGGGTCGTAGCGCTTGCCCTTTCCCTTTCCCTTGCCCTTCCCGGAGTCGTAGCTGCTGCCATAGCCGCCACCGCCACCGCCACCGCCTCCGCCCTGAAGCGTAACGTTGGTTGCCTTGGTCTTGCCACTGCGGGGATCCTCCTCGATGTCGAAAGTCATCTCAGTGCCAACGATCATATCATCGGAACCGCCGTTGGTCAACTGAGAGAAGTGCACAAAAACGTCACCCGAGCCATCAGAGTTCTCGATGAAACCAAAGCCCTTTCCATCCATGAACTTCTTCAAGGTTCCTGTGTATGCCATCGCTCGGGCAGGGGTGCAATAACTCTTGTGGGCTGTTGGGCCTGAGAGCAAGATGCTGATGAGATCCCAACCAATTTGTGGCTCCTGGTGGTTCTAATTGTTTCTACACACCACAGGACTTTACAGCCGAGGTTCAGGCATTAGCAGCACCCTTGGCTGGAGCTGCACCCTAACTACACTTCACTCTCCAGCCCCCAATCCTCAGACCCTGACCCTGACGCAAACATCCGACGTGCCGTGGTGAATGCTGCAACGCAGCCAGCTCTTTTGTCTTTGCCATGTCGAAGTGCACCACATATGCTGAAGACGGTTTCGGGTTGAGAGTTAATTACCTCCTAATCAGTTTACTGGGGTTAGGTTCCCGCGCTGCCATAACCTGCTGCCTGCCGAACAATGTGAAGGAGATCAAAAACCACGCTTCTTTGTTGCCCCCTCCCAATGCTCATAGCCTTCGGATTGAAGAATAGAGGCTGCCCAGCAACCCGCAACCCTGGTTTGGATTGTAGAGCACAGGCTTTCCTGCTCAAGGTGAGGGCGCACACCCGTTGCCTCCAAGGCGATGGCTAAAGCGACGAACTTTCGCTCGTGAATGACATCCGCCTAGGCGAAGGTCCAGCTCGGGTGTTGATGTGTATAATATAGGGGCCTTAATAATTAGAATAGGGTTTTGGGGCGCACTATACTATAACTACAATAAGGAACCCCCAAAATGGTATTGGTAATTCCTAAGCCCCTATAGTAATCCAAATGATTGGGGCCGGGGTTGTATGGCTTACAGTTCCGGCTTTACGCTTGCTTGTGCCGATTTCAGAACTTTCAAGGACGGCTGGCGCACCGACAAAGACTTTGAAGGGAACTGGCCTCCGAGAAACCTACCCATGCATTGGAGGTTGACCAGGTTTCCGGTTAATTTTGCTTCGCTCTTCTTCATTTGAGAAACGTGGATGATGGCTGGACATTTGCAGATCTCGCTTCAGGCAAGTAACTAAGCCATGTCGAACGCTCTCGGTCTAGAGCCAAGGGGCCGGCAGATCCGGCCACCACGAACAAAATCAGCATGTCTGCATCCAATGCAGTAACAATGAAACATGACATTCCGATGACATGATGGGAACACGTGCCACAAAACAGCGGCTACAGAGCTTATCTGCGCGCTCTGAGCCGTTCTGAACTGACGCAGCAATACAAGTAGTGATGATGGTAGTAGTACGACTCGTGCTTGGTCTGAAGACTGAGGCTAGACGAACGTCCGAGTCTGGTCTACCGGCGGGCTCTGTGTATTACTTCCACGCACAACGGCCTCCAGGAATTCCACGCTCAAAGGTTAGGCACCAGAACATTGGGAGTCCGATGCAACTGCGCAGGAGAGACTTCTCAGCCGCCGGCACAAAGATCTACGTCGTCGTCCCAGGGAATGCCTTGGTTCTGTCGACATGCTTTGACATGCTGTCTCCGGTCGTTGTACTCGTCGCACTGTCTTCCCGCAACAACAACTACTACTACGATTTCAGCATCAACGACTCTACTTACTACTACTCGTAGTAGTATAGTATTCGTAGTCGCAGCCACAGCGGCAGCAGCCGCAGTAGTACCAGCAGCAGTCGTAGTAGCAGTAGTGGTACGAATAGTAGTAGTAGTAGTAGTAGTAGTAGTAGTAGTAGGAGTAGGAGTAGGAGTAGGAGTAGTAGGGGTAGTAGGGGTAGTAGGAGTAGTAGGAGTAGTAGGAGTAGTAGTAGTAGTAGTAGTAGTAGTAGTGGTAGTGGTAGTGGTAGTGGTAGCGGATAGTAGTAGTAGTAGTAGTCGTAGTAGTAGTAGTAGTAGTAGTAGTAGTAGCAGCCGCCGAAATCACAACGACGTCGATAAGAACGTTCGTAACATCCGAAACAGGCCGGTGGCTTTAGGGTTACCCACAACGCCCAGAAATGCGAATCCAAAGGCCTGAAGCTGTAACTCCTGGTTTGCTTTACGCTGCGGAAGAACTTTCGAAACATCCGAAACAGGCCCCCTCACTCAGTGACCAAGAAGCGCCCCAAATGACGAACTGCACCCAGGAGGGTACCAGCAATCATCATGTAGGCCTCTAGCTCATAATCGTTAATGCTGGCCAAGCAACATGAGAACGAACTCACAGTGGTTTCAAAGACACAACTCTGCACTCTGCACCTACTTCTGAGGGAGGTGTGACGCTCAAAGCAACTACGACCAACGCGCTTGGGTCAGCCGCTTGGGTCAGCAGCATGCGCCGGAAACACACTGTAATAACAACGCTCGCAGGCTGGTTTTGCTGTAAAGCGGGCTCGAAGTAAGATACTCGTCGCTGGTAGTAGTTATACTAAGAGCGGTAGTATTCGTAGCAGCAGTAGCAGGAGCAGCAGCAGCAGCAGTAACAGTAGTTGTGCAGCAGTACTAGTAGTAGTAATAGTAGTAGTCGTCGTCGTAGTAGTAGTCGTAGTAGTCGTAGTAGTAGTAGTAGTAGTAGTAGTAGTAGTAGTAGTAGTGTAGTCGTAGTAGTAGTAGTACTAGTAGTAGTCGTCGTAGTAGTAATTTGTAGTGGTAGTTGTTGTTGTTGGTCTTAGTAGTTAGTATAATAACAGTCTTAAACTTCAACTCAAGATAACAAAATGAGCGTGCGCAGCACCCTTGTGCACACTCATTGTACGGTGCGTGGCACGCAACCCTTTCGCCCATGCAAATGCCGCTTCCACGCCCATTTGCACATGCCGCTGCTCGTCTGGCTAGCCTTGCTCATGTTAGAATGCATCAACCCAGACCAAAAGCGAAATCCTCACCCACAAATCCCGCAACTTAGAGGAATCAAAGTTTTCGTGGGTCAAAGAAGATTGAGGCTTTGTGCTTTTTCGGGGTTCTGGATATTCGGGGTTGAGCAGGTTAGGGTTTTGAGGCTCTCAGAGCTAGGAAAGCCGACAGGCAGGCAAGGTTACCAGTCTAACCGTCCGCACTGCCACATCTTTTGGGTATCGGCCTGGGGCCATTTGAGGTGTATAGGCTGGCTGGCTGCCCGGATTGCAGTACCGTCGTGCCGGGCAGAAGCTTTACTGCCGTGCCAGCCTAATGCCGCCGCCTCCGTTTAGGCTTAACCAGTTTGACACGAAGCACCAAGAAGCCTGAATTTAGGCCTCAACTTTCCTTCGGACGAGACCGATGCTCATCAAACCAAAGCCTCAACACCCAGCACCCAAATGTGAGAACATGAACCTCGCCGCGGCACCACCCCGAGTGCAGAAAGGAGGTCATGCGCGACCTGAAGCGTCTCTTCCAAGCGGCGCGAGGCCTTCCCAAAGGGATGTGCCGCTTGCGGTTCGGGGACCGAGCTTCATGCAGGGCAAGGTTCACCCTGCCATTAAGGTCAGCCGTACATTTGAGGACTTGCCAAAAACGTTTCGGTAAGTAGTTCTCGGTCTCGTACAGATCCCAACATCGGGAATTAGGATGCATGCGAGCCCTGCCACAGCGGCAAAGTAAACAAATCCAGGCGTCCCCGTCAGGATCTGAACAGACAGCCATCCGCAGTGTTGTGTGCTGCGACCCCTCTTCTGAAATAATCGGAAACGCTTTTGTCGATCTAATTTAGCCCGGTCCAAGGATCGAAATCCAAGTTAAAGCTTCACTTTATGGGTTACCAACTTCCAAACCCCAGACACGGCGAGCGGTGACCGCACAAAGCACTCCACTTGTTTTGCATCAGTGCATCAGCTGAAATTCTGAAACTGTGTTCTCGGAAAACAGCTTCAGCCTTGCTAGACAACATCTGTAAGGCAAGAAATGCCCAATGTTCACGAGGGTCGCACGAATCGTTGCGCCAAATTCGACAAGGGAAGGTGACTTGTTAGCGCTTTCGCGTGCCTGGGCATCCATGGCCGTAAAGGGAGCGGGACGGTCCGAAGTGAGCCATGTCGGCGACGTGTCCTCTGCTTGCACTGTGGCACCTCTACACTTCAGGGCTTTTTCGCTGTTTGCCGCATAGTCGTGCAGACTTCGTTGTGGATAAAGCACGCTTTCTAGTTCTGCTTTTGCTCCTGCTTGTCATGAGCAGTTTAGCTGTGTAGTCTAGAAGATGTCCCATGATTGAACAGTTCAATAAGGTGCAGTCCCGGCTGGGTTACCATGGGCTGCTGTGAGCATGCTCGCACAACTCCTCTAGCCGCCCCTAATCTGGGAACCCGTCATGTCTTGGAACATCTTTAAACCCACAAGCCCCCGAAGCCTACCGGGCCTACCGGGCTTCATTTCTGATGCTCTGTCAGTTACCACAAGGCAAGCCTCACTCGAGTCGAGCACCTGGAAGCCAATGGTCTTTGCCCTTTCCTTGCCCACGAGGACGGGTAAAAACTGCCTCAGCGAGGATCTTCAGTTTTCAGGCTTAGCCAAGACCTGGGACCCAAGCTTCGGGCGTGGGCACTCAAGGGCTGTTCCTATATCTGGCCCGAAAACATCCGCGCGCTTTGGCACTGAAACATTCCTTAGCAGGAGCATTCAACTTAGTGGCCACAGGGCACAGGGCGAACGGATGTTAACAGCTGAGGGATCTACCATTTAGTTAGTTTCAATATGGAGAACTGTCCAGGGATTCGGTGTCGGTCATAAGACGTGCGCTCTTCCGTGGAGGTTCCAGACGCAGACGTCCCAGGCCCCGTGAAGGCTTTAAAGTGGACGGGAGCAGCTTACTGAGGAGTTATCTAGGCCTACAGCCCTTTTCGTCCGGAACTGGGTGTCTCTTCCAACAGAGCAGGGTTTGGGGCTGCCTGCCAAAAAAACTTTGGGGTGTGTCAGTGTAGACGTCAAGATTCGCAAGTTCAGGCAAGCGGCAGAACATTCCATGGGCCTGTGGCAAGCAACTCCATGGATGCCCATTCTGGATCCAAGCCCGCACTATTGCCTGCAGGGAAGCGACAACGAACTCACAGAAGTTGAAGGGTCACAGCAGAAGACAACGAAAACGAGAGAACCCCCCGTGAAAAACCCATATCTTTGAGTCCAAATCCAAAGTCGACACCCCCCCAAGGCCAAAGCCCCAAATCATACCGCGCGCGGAGAACGCAGGACCTCTGCTGGCTCCGGGGTACTATCTAGTTCAGCTCCGACAGACTCAAACGTTTCAGGCTGGGATGTACGGCTCATGGGTTTTCGAGAAATGAAGGGCAGAGAGGCGAAGGCCTCGGTCCCAGATAGCAGAGATTTCAGTTTGTCACGTAGGGTTTGGGGCTGTGCCTGGTTCAAGGATGTACTGTAAAGCCTGAAGGAAATCGCCTCTTGCGACTGGTACTGGTACAGTATTGTACAAAATTACTGCCATGGGAAGCCTGTGCCTTTGCTATTAAGGGTTAAGGCCAAACAGCGAAGTCTCGGGGCTCAGAATGGGTAGTCCTTTCGAACATCGATCGCCGAATTCAAGACAAGTGATGCAGATTCCCTGCTGGAAAGTATCCAGGCCTTCCAGCTCCAGGAAAGAATGCATGACATGGAGCCAAAGCACTCTCAGGCCATATCCGGTGGATATGGCAGCTCCATCACGCACCAGCGCCAAAGTGACAATCAAGGTGCTCCACAAAAGTCTTCCACATGGGTCCGTCATGTGTGGCCAGTCTTGGAGATTAACCTCGTCCAATAAGCCTGCTGCCAGCAACTGGGCAGCTTGCTTGAGGACCTTTGGTGTTGAGTGCAGTCGAGAGATCTGCCAGTCAAGCAGCTCACCGTCGAACTTGTGCAGATAATGCAAACTCTTCTCACCACATAACTGACCCATGTCCGCTCGCACCTTCGTGGTCTCCCGGTGCATACGTGACCAGTTCGCAACCAAGTCAAAAAGAGGCCAAGAGGTCCGAAGCAAGTTTTCCCAGGGCATGCTCAGGGCTGACCAGGGAATCTCGCGGCAGCCATGGGCATAGAGGCAGGACCTCGAAACGGGGGATAGATTCACTCCCTACAGTTCATCTGACGAATGCGCTGCCCCTTGTGGCGATTCAGCAAGAATCTGCAACATACAAGCAGGACCCATCCTTTCTAGTTCCTGACCGGTAACCGGTATTTCAGCAATCTGGAGTTGGTGTAAACAGCGGTTCCCCATGCAACCAGACAAATCTCAACCCAAAATCCTACTCCTAAGCCGCAAATCTAAGGAAGCAGCAAAGAGAGAGCTTGGCAGACGAGGCACGCAACTGTGATGGAAAACCTTTCCGCAACGCAGAGGAGCGAATTGCAGTCCTCTGGCTCCTGAGTGGCTGTGCCATGAGGTCATGAGGTCCAGAAGAGGATCTACACTCCGTCAAAGAATATGATCAAGGCCGAGGCCGGCCCTGCCCCCGCCGGCCCCCAGGTCCCTATGAGCCGAAGGTGCGCATCCGAAGTCCACCCCGCCGCGTAGCTCTTCCATGAGCTGTCGGTCCTCCGAAGCAGGGGCCGGAAACTGAAGAAAGGTTCGTGCTGCGCTGTCGTCATCACGGAGTCGGCTTAACGGGCTTGGGCTCAGGTGTATTTGGGTCTAGCTTTAGCCTTGGCACGCGGCCGAGGGAGGGCATCAGCTCACCCTTTCCTACGGTAACTTTTGCACTGTTTATGACTTCAGATCTGATGACTGGGAACTTTTGACTTGGAACTACCTGACCCTGAAGCACCTGAAGGACTGGTTCTTCAGGGAGAAGAAGCCTCCAAGAGATCCCAAAACTATGCTCCACCACAACCCCGCGTTCCCCGGTATCTGGGTGCCCCGGTTTCGCTAAGGGCTTGGAGGTCAACACCTTGGGTATGGGCACAAGATTGCGGATAGGGGGTGCACCAGAAGCCGAAGCCATGAACGTGCAAAAGCTTGCGTGCAGTCTGAGCGACTCCAGGCCCAATGCTGAGGTTCTGTGCAGTTTTTCCGGGCCGGGCAGCCTAAACTCAAAACTCGCCCTTACGCCTTGCGCACATCACTGACAGCCTGGTCCGTCTCCAGTGTTCCCCGAAGCCAATTGGTGACCTGGAGGCTTCTGAGCCGACGTTTCAGTCCAGGCTCTCGCTCGAGGCAGTGCCGCGGACCAGGCGCGAAAGAGCCACCCAGAGAGTTTGAGCTTCAGGGCTTGAGCAACACCAGGCATTTCATCCCACCGAACCCTGGAGCTGCAGCCCTCACCAAGACAGAGTTCCACGCATTTCGAACGACTCCGAGTGACATGGCTAGCAGCTAGATCTTCACGGCCGTTCTCAAAACCTTGCGCTTGAACTGCTTTTGTTAAGCCTCAACTGCGAAGAACCAACCCGCAAGCCCTAGGCACTCCAGCCCGAACACCCCCCCAAACACAAGTTTTACCAGAAGGCGGGTTCCAGAAAGATGCTGGCGCTGTATACGCGCTTGCTTGACCTTTGCAGTCTTCAAAGGACATGTCTGGGTCCATGGTTTAGGGCTTCTTTGCTTTAGGATTGAGGTTGGGGCTTTCCTATGTTTGGGCCTCAGAAGGGTTGGCCGTAGATGGGCCGAAGGACCAAAAGCCCAAACCTTGAAGGCCCACATGAGCTGCAGCTGCTATACTTCCAGCTCTGCTCAGCTCCGTAAGACGTAAGCACGAAGCCCAAAACCCACCACCCAGAATCCACCGCTCTACTTGCGGAGCGGGCGCGACAGCACCTGTGAGCAGCCATCCGGGGAAGCCGCCGCCTCCTGGAGTCTGGGCTTTTGGGGATTTTCAGAGCTGAGCACAGGTCGTGGCTCCCGTGAAAACGGCTTGCAGCGAGCAGCCAAACCCGAAACAACATTTCTTTCCGAAGGGCCACCCGCAGGGCCTGCGTTCTTGTTCCCCGTGAAAATCCTTGCTACTCAATCCATTCAGTCCTCGGACTAAACTTTGGCAGCTGGATTCCCATGGCACCCGAGCCCAACCCAAACTTTAAGCTTCTGGCAGGTCTATAGATACCACCATAGAAAATTTCGGAAAGGTCCGAAGAGCGGCCCTGGAATGTCTTATAGGCCCATGATATTGTCAAGACGTGAGGTTCCTATTTTATAAGTATTCGCGAAAGTGCACTTTTATAGAGACTGCAGTTGCGTGCTCAGAAACTCCGACTTGGCCGGTTGATATTGCCATAGCCTTACAAGCTCGGATCGCGTGGTGCGCTTAGGCTTGGTGGATCTGGTCGCCTGCGCATGCGGAAGTCTCCATGCCGCCAGCACGCAAAGGACGCGCAGCATGGCAGACTTCGACTTGCCCCGTTTTCCTCGCTTGTCGCCTAGAAACCCCCAGAATGTCTGACAAAGGCTAGGTCTAGGTGGATGGAGGCCCGACGACTTGGGCCAGAGGCTATTGACAGTCTAGAAAAAATATTAAGTCTGCTCGGATTTCCGCAGCTGCTTGCTGAGGGTCAACGAAACAACATGCCAAGCTGCGCAGCTCCTCGGGCAAACCGTTGGGTAAGAGTGGCTGAGGGGGTATATCTTTGCGACATGTCGTTTCTGGCGGTCATTCCCGATAAAGAATCTAAGCCTTCAAGGCTGAATGATTCTCTTGAACATTGAGAGTGATGCTCATGGGTCACTGGGTCTGCGAGCAATAGACAGCCATGACGACGAAAAAAAGCAAAGCGACGCATCGACAAGCTACCAGTACCAGCCTTCGAGACTTCTGCTCCCCGCTTCCCCAATTACAAGCCCCGAATCTGCGATCCCACACCTCAGACTCGACATATGCACCCGTCTCACTGCGGTGCTGAGAGCAATGCCCGTCCGAGAACATCCAGGCTATAGCTGTAGTCCTGGCATGGGGTGCTTTGGGAGCTTGGAGGCCTCGAGTAGACTGAGGGCATCCGACTGACTAGTGACAGCCACTGGACAGCCATGCTCTCCGAGACTCATTCGGATAATCCATGCCAACCTACCTTGCAACGGTGGACTCGGCCTGAGGTAACCCCAGACCCCACGGGGCACCGTGAAACCCGAAAAGCACAATCTCGCAAGCTACACCCAGTACCGTCCAGGTTGTCCCTTCAGGGGAACTTTCGCCAGCTCATCGCACCTTGCTTCCGTTCTGCGTTGCAGGGTGTTGTGGTGTTTTTTGGGATTATGGAGACAGGGCCGTTTCTTTTGCGGCGTCAGGTTGGAAGATTTAGCCCTCCGGGCACTTTGCTGGGTCTCTATGGACTCCTGGCATACAGGCCCTCACTGCTGAGGATGCTAACTGCGGTCATGTCCACGTCTACAGCGCTGCTTCCACCTGGAGACATTGAATGGCCGCTTGTCTACAAGGGGCAGCTGCAGATGCTCTCGTAGGGTTGAGGTCCAAGTATACCGGGCATCAGATTCAGATTGTAAAAGTCTGAGAGTCCATTTGCTGCCCAGACTTCTACTTATACTTAGGGCCTGCTAGCCGAAACATCTACCGACCTGCAAAAACTCAGCAACTAAGGTCGGGACCACTGCTCCAAGCTGGTGATGGTCCCACCTTGGTCCCGGTCTAGAGGAACCAGCAAAGACTTGCCAAACCGTCGCCCCAAACCGCAAGAACCATGGCATCGGAAAGCCTCGAAGCCTTCAGAAAGCCCTAAACCCCTGCTGTTCCACGAAGAGTGTGATGAGGCATCAGCCTTTGGTTCGCTCCGAGAGATCCTCGTAGATCTTGTAGTAGGATCCTCCCATCCGGGGCTAAATTCTCGAACCTCTAGTTTTTGAAAGGACCCTCTGCCTGGGGCTCTTTGGGCTCAACGGGCCGTTTGGGATGGTGTGCTTGGTTTCTTGGCTGGAGGGTGTGCAGGGGTTGCTATGGGCTGTGGGTGTCTTGGATTTGCGGGGGTTGGCTTTAACGTCTTAAAACTGGAAGGTTTCCAGCTTGCTCGATCATTTTTTGCACTCGCTTAGCTGGGAAAGGCTAAGTCCATAAAATGAACACTTACATTGTAAATACAAGGCTGTTACATGTTCAAGGGGAGGCGACATACGATGAACAGCACGGGCATGCTTCCGCCCCACGAGGATTACAGCGAGCAAACCTGAACTGCACCAACTGGGCCTCAGAAGAACTTCAAGAGTTTAGGGCTCAAGGGGCTTGTAGGTCATTGCAGCAATCATTCCGGATGTTGCCAAGCCCAACCTCGGAGTGCATCCTGAAACCCCAACCCCCGACGCCTTTCTCAGGGGGCCACGGATCGTCCAGAGTGGCGCCATAGCCAATGCCTGTTGTGGCGTGAGGCTTGTTGCAAGGCTCGAAACTGGTTGGCGGCTTGCTGCTTTTAGGGCTGGCTAGAATAAGTTACTTGGTGTGCTCGTCGGCTTTGGCATCAGCGCGGCCGCGACTTCGACATGCGAAGATCCGAAAGAGGCTGGCAAGGAGAGGTCCAGGACAGCAAGCCCATGAGCCCATGCCATTTCTGGCATGGGCCGTTTGTTGAAAGTAGTCTCCTTTGTAAGCCCTGTTTGAATGTTCGCAAACACTCGTGTGCTGCTACTGTTATGCTGGCCACACGGAAACCACATCCCCTCAGAACGTCCTGAATCTTCAGGCCTGAGGTGTGCGTCATCAGCTGGCGCAATGTGATGGCCTGCACTGCAAGCGAGTGTTGGGATGATCCCAGACCGAGGATGGATCTACATGCTTCGGCTCTTCCGAATTTGGGCCCTCATATGGATGCGATGCATTTCGGGTGCTTGGACCCAAACCAGCTGAAACTGAGAGGTGTACTCAATGGAGTTCTTCCAGAACTTCAGTGGGCTGATCAAACAGACTAAGGTTTAGAGGACAAAGCCAAGGTTCCAAAAAAAGAAGTTCCTGAAGGAGCACCACGGGGCAGCTTTTCCTTTCGTTTATGCACCAAGTCAAGCCAGTGTTGCCTGTGTCTTTCAACGTTTCAGCTCAGCCCCTGCGATCACGCACCAATACTCCGGTTCGAAGGCATGACTTCTTGGATTCGGGTCACAGATCCCCTCACGCTCAACACAAACACACAAATCAGCAGTGAGTGCTAAACTGGATCAAGAGAAGCTCTTGCTGATCTCCGACCTGCCGTTGCATGACCCTACTAGCACTAGGAGGAAGTATCAGTACAGCACGGACAGCTCAAAGCCTTCACGGCTTCGGCCTGAAGTCAGGAACGTTGCAACAACCGCGCGCGTCGCATTTTGCAAGCTCAAAGGAACAACCCGGACATCAAAGCATCACAGCCTTGAGCCCATTAGAGACTGCTTGGCCTTGTCGCAGGGCTGATTCTCCTGATAGAAGACTTGGTTTCGGGGTTTGCAGCTTTGGGATAAGCGGGGCTCAAGGGCTTAAGGAGTCTCAGCAAGCTTTATAGTGGGACTACCGGCAAGGGCGGAGGGTTTCAGGACTGAGGATGGTTACTCACAGAGATCGTGATGGAAAATTCACAAGCTGGCTGAAGGAAACGAAGCATGGTTTCGGCGCTCACACCCGGACAATCCAGGCGAGGCATATGGTTCGAGGTCAGCTGAGT
>BGNK01001164.1:1360-18860 GCA_003297005.1 Symbiodinium sp. clade A Y106 | reverse complement strand
TCTTCTTGTTCTTCTTGCTCTAGTAGCAGTAGCAGTCGCAGAAGAAAGTAGTAGTAGTAGTAGGAGGAGGCAAAGGAGCAGGAACAGCCGTAGCAGTAGCAGTAGGAGTCGGAGTAGGAGTAGACGTAATGGTGGTAATGGTGGTAATGGTGGTGGTGGTGGTGGTGGTGGTGGTAGTGGTACGAGTAGGAGTAGTAGTAGTAGTAGTTGTAGTAGTAGCAGGAGTAGTAGTAGTAGTCGTAGTAGTAGTAGTAGTAGTGGTAGTGGCAGTAGCAGTAGCAGTAACAGCAGCAGTCGCAGTAGGAGCAGCAGCAGCAGTAGTTTTATAGTAGTCGTCGTCGTAGCAGCAGTAACAGTAGTAGCAGTAGATGTGGCAGCAGAAGTAACATCAGCACCAGTACTAGTTATAGGTTATAGTAATCATCACAAATCTGATCATATTGAAAGCAATCGACTGACAACAAAGTTCCGGATAACACCCGTAATCAAGCTAAGCCCGGCAAAGGCCCTGAGGCCCATGGTGGAGCAATCACGTCTCTGGACGACTGGCTGCATCGCAGCATGGCTCCGAGCAAAATGCGCCTATCGCGGATGGGGATCTATATCAACTCTCGCAATTGTGATGCTCCCGCTTATGAGTTTAATAAAGGATCGATATCCAAAGGTGGCGGGAGTGCTTGAATACTGGTGCCGGCATGAAGCGGTCCAAATTTGTCTGCGGAGCCCTTGCCAGGCTTGCCACAGAAAAATCTTGGCCGTGGGCTGAATTTATGTACATGTCTCTTTCTCAGGCCTGCCGGCGGCTGTACGCCAAATGGATTTAGAGAGGCCTCAGATGACCTCAACACTCAAACACTTTGTGGGCTCTCACGCGGACTTGGCTGCCTCCTCTTCTTGCCGATGACCTGCAGCAGGCGAACCATGCTTCTGAGCACCAGGCCTTTGCCGGGACATTCGCGCGGTCCCATCCCGTTTACAGCGTTGAAGCCGGTGTGGTTCTCCAGGAGGCCATGGCGCTTATGGTTAAAGTCCAATGCATCCGTACCCCAGACGATGGGATCGATGTTGGCCAAAAAGAATGGAATGGCCACTTTGGTGCCTGCAGGAAAGCTGTATGTTCGGCCTGCAATGTCGCAGGAGAACGGCTCGGTGGCGACACGGTGGGAGACCGTGACGGGAGGGGAGAGGCGAGCAACCTCAAGGATGTACCTGAGAACTTCATCTTCATCCTCCAGGTCCAGGGAATCCCAAACGGTGCGGGCGTCGATTAGGAGATTGCCATGCTGGGAGCCAGAAGTACAAAGCCAAGTGAACATGCGAGAGCCCTGGACGCCGGCGATCCGTATGATGCTTGACATGAGCAAGGCCAGCTCTTTGGCAGTCATGTTGTTGTATTCCGGCTTGACCTGGCCAGTGTGAGACCCTCCTACATGGAAACATGGTCTTGCCTTGGCTTTGCCCGACTTTCCTCTTCTCGCCTCGAAGTTGCTGAATGCCGGGGACTTCTCGTAGAGGTCTGCGACCTTAGCGATCTTCTCGTGCTGGGAGAAGAGATGGCCCATGGGGTCCAGGTAGTGCATCAAGCTGAACTCCCCTGCATAGAAGGCATTGAGCGTGGTCATCACCTCCTTATCATCGATGTCCAACCCAAACAGTACATGATGAAGGTACTTGGTCCAAAATTCCTGGTTGCCACCATCTGCTCCGTAGTAGAAGTCGAAACCGGTGTCTTGCTTGATGAAGTCGTCGGCACACTGCTCCAAAAGTCGCTGGCACATCTCATCGGACTCCCTGGCCACGGAGGCCTCGTTCAAGACGGTGTCTATTACACACTGGCGGAAGGCCTCGTGGTCTCCGGTGCCCCCCACAGCCTTGCCGGAGAGGCTCAGCAGGAAGACGCAGCGACCAGATTCCCCCCGAGGCAAGTTGCTTGGCAGCAAGGGGTGCTCGCCCAGCCAGAAATTTCGGCCTTGGGGATTCTGCACGGCCTTGGTGACATCAGCGTGGCTGCCTAGCCACACCTGCCCAGAGGCACAGAAGTTCTTACCCCACTTCCCATATACAATCATGGAGATGTAGGTGCTGCCAGCTGTGAGGCTGTCTATGACCTCCACGGGTGGCAGGAGGAGGCGAGCGAGGAAGTTCCAGGGCCTCTGCAGGGCCCACAGCTGGAAGTGATTCTTGAAGAAGAGTAGAATGATCGCCTCTGACAGTTTCAGATTTAGAGGAATCTATCTTCAAGGCCTCATAGGGTGCTGCGGACTGTAGTTTTGTGCGCTTGGAAGCCTCGACGAAAAGATAAAGAAGAATGAGGCCACCGATGACGCTTGACACGTACCATGCTCCGAAGATGCCGGGGAGGACCAGGCCAGCGGCAAGTGTTGGCACCACGCCTAGCCAAAACACCTTCCAAGAGACCAAAGGTCCTCCCAGGCCAGCTCAGAGTAAAGCCTACAATGAAATCTGTAATACATGATATGTGCATGTATGTACGTATGCATGTACATACATACATACATATATATATATATATGTATGTATTCATGCATATAATCATACATATATAAGTACGTATATCTACACATACATACATACATACATACATGCAGTACAATACAATACATGCATGGACAGTCATGGGCAGAGCTAGCCCACGGGTGTCCCTATACATACATATATATATATATATATATGTAATGAAAAATATGTGTATATGTATATATATATATAGAGAGAGAGAGAGAAAGACAGAGACACGATTCAGCATTGAATGCAGAATGTATAGAATTAGAAAGCTCAGAGGCCTATGCCAGCGCTACACTTCCAAACGTGAGCTCCAAGCACCGACCCCTGAACTGCATGCTCCCAAACACAGCACATTTTCTTGAAGGCGCCTCCCAGCACTGGAGTAGTTGGCGACGTGCTGGAAGCAGGCAGCATAGACCACTCGCAAAGTCTTGAACGCTGAAGACTGAAAAGCACATGACAGTACATGTCAACACATGCTCTCATGCCGCTATTGAGCCTGATGTCCAGGAGCAAGGCTTGGGCTGCAGGTCATGTTTAACAGCCCGGATGGCTTTGTGGCCGGCACATCGAGTCCTGCAGATGATTTGCCACCAATGCCAACCTAGGAACATAGGTATCGCCCGAACAAAGGCTTCTGGGATCCTTGTTGGGGCCGCGCCTGCCTGACACGTAGTTATGCGGTCTCTTTCCTTTGCGCCCCCTCCTCCCACCCCACCCAAAAGAACACACACACACACACTCACCATAACCTTGAAGGGTCGTACACTCTACTTTGTTGAAGCCCGGTGCCCTCCGGTGCCCAAACCCCGAGCCGTGCACGGCCCCAAGGACCTCTGCCGGGCAGCGTCTTGAGAAGCTGCTGGTACAAACGTCCGTCGGGCTGCACGGACTGTTCCTCCATTCGAAGCATTTCTAGGGTTCTTGCTGGGCTTGTGCATTGGAGTGCTCTTTCTGGGAACGAAACCTCAAAACACTACTTCCTCTATGGAAGCCGGCAAGTCAGGGCTCGCAGGGCTGCACGAAGCAGTGGTTTCAGGTTGTTTAAGCTGCTGTCTCGCTAAAGGTGCAAGTGCGTCAATTGTCAATTAAATGCTAGGGCTTGAAGTCCTAGATACTCTGCTGAGAATGGCTCTTGGCAACTAAAGTCTAAGCGATTTGGGCAATTAAGGCGGCCGGTAGGGGGTCAGGGTCCGTCTTCCGTTCTTCTGAAGACAAAGACCCATCATCCGATCGGTTTCTGTGGTTGGCCCCCGCCTGCATCTGGTCCAAGGCGCGGAGCGCTTGGTCCACCTTCTGATTCGGGGTTCTAAGAGCACTTTAGTGTTTAGGGGTTTAGGTAAAGGGTTCAGGAAAATTGAAGCCGGGGGAGTGAAATCCGTAAGGAGAAGGGCACGTCGAATCAAGCGCCCGACCCTGAACTTCTCCAAGGCTTGCACATCTGAACTGAAGAGTTTCCGTTATGGGTCTCGATCGGAACCTAAAAGCGAGGCCCTGAAGTTCAGGTCTTTTTTCGAGTGTCTGTAAGCACCAATTCTTGGATACACCGTTATCAACTCGAACGCAACACCACGGCTGAGATCCAGATTTCTAAACAATTGTTCAGCAAAGCATTGCATTCAAACCCGGGGGCCAAATTGATTGATAGTATAGGTACTTGGGGAATTGAGCCCCTTCTGCTAACCCGCCCAAGCCCCCCCCGCCCCAAATTCCCGGGTCAGTCATGAACTGCTCCACCTCACACTAATGCCCGAATCTTGACTGTTTTTACCATCTGTACACGCTCTGTAAACCCGAACCCCTTATCTAAGGAACCGCTTCGATGATGTGCCGAAATACGCGACGAGATCGGGACAGTGCTGTCACCAGTGCGCTCCTGAAGCTTTCAGATGTATGGTCTGGCAATGTGAGGTCTTGGTGACGAATCAATCTAGCCTTGGTTTTCGACTTTTTGGCACTCGCGCTCGAGCAACTCAGGCGAGGGTTCGGGGTGGTTGTGACAAGTTACCTAGGCGCATTGGCCCAGTATGGGACGGGCTTTTAATGTTTGTGCCGGATTACAAGTTTGGGGTTTAAGGGTTGAAGCTATGGACAAACTCGTGCCTTTGTGGAACGGAACTGCCAACCCTACACAACGAGTGCTCCACCCGAGCTCGAGGTCGTGACCAACCTAACACCGGGGGCCAATTCGAACTAAGCCTGCAGGCTCGGGATTTGGGGCTTAAGGTCAAGTGAACCAACCCTTGAGTGAACTCAGCTGGAGGTTTCTATGGACCACTCCAAAACGGAGTCCCCAGGATGGACGTTGGTCTGGTTTTTGCACAGGCATGTTCGACCGGGCTGCCGACTATAGACAGGTCGTAAGGAAGGGTCTTACAGCCTGGCGGCACCTAGCTTAGCTCGGATACGCAAAACTGAACTCTACCCTCAGCCCTAGGCCCTAGACCGAGCAGGCCGCAGAACCGCTTTGCAAAACCATGGAGCAGCATATCTGCAAGCGAGGCTCCAGGAAAGAAGATCCGCCTCTCAAAGAACAGCTTCTACGAAGGAATGCCATGCAAAGCCTATCTCCATTGCCACGACCACTACCGTTATGGTGTTGCTTTCCACCTTGCCGGAAAGCTTGGGTTACCGGGTCTTGGAGTCTTGAGTTTCGGATTTTGTGGCTTACAGGGCGAGTTGCAAGTCCGAAAATTGCCAGACCTAATCACCCATCTAGACCTCCACAAAGCCTAGCCCTCTCATCAGGGATTAGCAGGCGGCTGGTGAGTCGTCATGGAACACCTTTGCTGAAGTGTGAATGCCAGAGCGGGTTAGCTTGACACCTGGCGTGTTACAGCGGAATTTTCCATTGTCTTGCACAACTGTTGGGTATTCCCTGCAAACCCAACAAGCGCAGGGGAGCAAGTTAAAATTGAGGACGCGTGGAGGCCCCCGCTGTAGCGTGCTAGATTCCAGATGTCGGGTCAGGTGCAGTCTTTCGTAACAGTCAGTGATCTACGGTTCATCACGCTGTCCCAAGCAATTGGTTCTTGCCATACAGTAGTGGCCTAGCTAGCAGACGACAATCCTTTTCAGTTTAACCCCTCCAGCAACTTCAGCAGAAATTGTATACAGCTTGACCAGCTCTGAACTATGAAAAATCATCATACGGATAACCTGAATTGCCTGGTCCCTGAGCTTGGGACCTTTAATCCAGCTCTCTGCATCTCATCGAACCAGCTCTGTGCACCGTCCGCATCACGCCTTTGCCCGTGCCTTGGGTCGCAGCTAGCTTTGTGCAATGACAGCTTTTGGTTCTTGCAGTGCATTCTTGCCGACCATAGCCGTAGCCAGCTTCCTGGCACCTCCCGTTGCCACTACCAGTAAGCTGCATCTGGCTCTGGGTGGCTTCGTCGGTTTGGGGTCTGCAGCCCGGACAGGACTCCAGGACAGTGCGCTGGCGACGAGATAGCAACGCCCGTACTTAGACCTTGCTTCTACCTGCTCTGCTCAAGACAAAAACAACAAGTACCATCCCTCAAAAATAAGGCCCACTGAGGTTGGCCAGGGAGCGCGGCAATCACGGAGGTGAATCCTGTCACGAATCGGGGTTTGCTTGCTGGGGCCATGGCTCAAAAGATTGAAGCTAGGATAGGGCTTCGGCATCCCAACGACCCACAGCTGCTGCATGCCGGCCCACTTTCTTTGGTCCTTGTCGTCCCGGGTCCAGCGTCTGCGAAACCATCCACTGTGCCCACTGACCTGCTGCGATCATCAAGAAGAGGCCTGTGTGCATTTTAGGCTTTGGAAGGTATTTTACAAGTGGTTCCCGCCGTTATCCGTTACTGGTGGCGGCGGCTTTGGGGTGGGTGCTGGTACATTTGCGGCGGCTGCTGCTGCTGTCGTTTTGGCTGGCGGTGCCACCTGCCATTAAAATCTTCATCTCGTCAGTCACAAGTATTATCGGCATCAGCGATCTGCTTCACCACAAAGGTGTTTATCGCCACAAGATTAGTTCTGGCATGCCGACAAACCACTCATAACAAAACATGATACTGGCACTGGTCGTACAAGCCAGTATTTAGTATTATATGACATTATCCCTTGTGGTGGTTTTTCAAAGCTGAACAGGAGTAACGACAATCTCAAACTTTCACCACCAATCTGTCGAAATGACCAACACAATAAAGGACAGGAAATGCCATCACAGTGAACTGGCATGGCAGCGACATCAACCAAGGCGATCCGCGACTCGACTCCGATGCCTGCGCGTGCCGCATTGCTCGACCGTCCACAGGCCCGCAAGATCTGTCGTGCCAGGGACGCTTTGGGTTCTGCTTCTGAAGGCTTAGGGTTTGGATTGCTTTGGGGTTCGCAAGAAGAGATGCGAGTCGAGGTTTAGGGCTCACGTGGTTGCGAGTGGTTGGAGCATCAACATGTCTGGCAACAATTAGTTTCAAATCAACCTTGTGTAGCTTCCAGACTGCTGTGTTCATCAGCCAAACATAGCCAAGCAGCACAGCAGCATGAACGTGACTTGCCGAATGGGCTAGCACTGGGCTTGAACGAGGTCGGAAAGAGTTTCCAGGAACACGAGCTAATGCCGATGTGTCTCCATTGTCCTGAAAGCTCCCCCTGTCAACCAAGATCCTTTACGGTGTGTCGGCTTTGCTGTTTGTCGCTGAAGCTCGCAGAAGCAAGAAATCGCTGGTTCCGGCAATTTGCCCCTCGGTGGACTGGCCCTTTGTGTTCAAGGGCCTCCAAGCCCTTGGTATCCATACATTGAGGAATTGAGGTTCTCAGCTATCCCAAATTGATGGGTTCGGTTGACCTGACTAGGACATCGAAGGTACCTTCGAAAGGAAAAAGCGACATCCAGGAGAAGCTTAGCTGTCTCTCATGTATCGCTGTAGCATGTTCGTCATTCTGTATACACGCCAGCAAAACCATTGCGACTCATCACGAATGAACTCTGGGTGAACAATCACAAGCAGCATCTCATGCGCAGCTGCTGCCTGCCGCAGCAAACCTTCGTCTTCCTCTTTGCAGACACCTAAGCCAACACGGGGCTACAAGGCGAATGGAGACAAGTTATTGGGGACCGATCTGCACAGATGCCGCCTTGCCGGTGGCCCCACAGGAAGCAACAACACTTGGTGGTGCAAATGACACTTCCACGGGCCGCGCTGTGTGGCAACGCCACCATTGCTACGGCCAGTCCACAGTTCCCCCTGGCAGACCTCTCCGAACCTTACACCAAGGCCTGGGATTTCCTAAGTTTTAGAGCTTGTGGGCTCGCAGGCAGGAAGTAACTGGATCCCTGTAATTCCTATAATGTAAGGCAAATATCTTGATAGATTTTCAGTTTGTCCTAAAGCGTAACGTAAATTAATTAAGACAAATCTGAATACAGCGTCATGGCAATAAGCTGCGCTGCCTTCTGCACCAAGCAGCTCCCAGCACCTGTGCAGTGTCCAACTGGGGCCCTTTAGAGCTTTCGATTTGTTTCGGATCCCTACATTACCATGGTGTTTTGGCCTAACCAGCATGAAACTAACATGATTGCTGGTATTGCCTCGCACTTCAGGAATAACACTTGCTAAGTCTTCACATCCGTCTCCTTGACCCTGGCACACCCATGCCTTGTGCGGCTCTTCTCAGCACGGGCAACGTTGCCGGCAGCTGCTGCAGCCGCAGACAAAGCCGTGAAAGCGACAGGGGTCGGAGAACCTCCTGCAGCCAAAAGCCACTCCTCGGTTTTCAGGATCTCGGGACATTTAGTGGAACGCGCGCTGTCGAGCTGACTCGCCAACACCCTTTGAACCTGGAGACCAGAACCGAAAGCACCGTGTGCATCCCGATTCCCACGCCCCAACCCGTGCTATTGGTGTCGTGACAGATAAACTAAATAAAAGTCTCAGTCAGGCAGCAAACCACGCTTCTGCCTTCTCCTCAGGATCTGTTACGATTCATTGATTGAAGACAGGGCTTAAAAGCTGTCGACCGAAGTTAAGCAAGGGTTGTCGAAGTTGGGCAAAACCTCCTGCAAGTTCAAGCGCCTGGACCTAAGCAAGCTCAACTCCGTGCATTCTTAGCACTTCGAGCTCCGTTGCATCGTGACAGGGCCGGGGCTGAGCAAGATTCGCCAAGAGTCCGCATCATTGTCGGCATCCTTCACAAAACTGTGTGCATTCCCAGCTTTAGCTGTTCGGTCGTCATGTATTAATTAACACCTCGTGATCCGGAGATGTTTCGGGGGGACATGGACCCAATGCCGCCAATATGCCATATCGGCTGACGCTGCACTCAGCAAAACACGGAAACTTAGCAGCCTGCAACTGCCCCCAACCCCCATTCCCCAGTTACAATGCAGGCTGGCCACTCCTGAAATCAAATTCTACAACAGACAATGACGGCACCATCCGGTTTGCTCTGATGTGAGCAAAGGCATCTATACAGTTGCACGCGCCCCTCTTTCCTACTCATAAGTTGGCCAACATCTGCAAAACTACTCAGCAGCCAGCCGCCTGCAGCAGGGTTGTGAAGGTCACCTCGGCAACTGGAATACCAAGTGAAGCAGCCACTCTGCGAACATCCTGAGGAGATTTATTGCCTGTGACCTGTGAATATACGCACAGACGAGAAAAGCAACTCAAAGAGGACCCCGAGCCCAACTCAGCCTCGCGGAGCTGTCGGTAGCATCGCTTTTAGCGTTGTCCCCAGTTTCACTCGCGGAGGGTGCTATTTGGGAATTTTGCATTCACAGAAATACCGCAACCCAAACCTAGTATCCGAACCAAGAACTCAAAGAAAAAGAGAGCCACAGACTGCATAGCCGGTGAGGTCAGCTCATACGTGTGTACATTATACATACATATGTATGTGTATATATATACACATACACATACACATGTACTGTGTGTGAATGTATGTATGTATGCATGCACGCACGTACACATGTATGTACGTCGATTCCATCAAAGTCCTGAATAGCCCTATAAAGGGAACTCCGGACATCCGAGTCTTAGGAGGTATGTGAAAATGCAGTGGGCTCAAAGCTGACTCGTGTGTCTTACTAGTACTACACAGTTCTTGCATATTCTTGCGTAAAACAAAGGCTGAACTTCTTGTCTAGGCGGAGCCACTCGGCTCCCGGAGGCAGACACTAAGCCACCCCGACAAACACGTTTAATTAAGCTGCATTCTGAAACAGCAAAGTCCACACCCTTATCGTGACCGTATTGCCATCACAACCAATTGCAGGCTAGCGGCATCGTCGGGGTGCAGCCCGTCGCCACGCAAGGCAGCAACGAAGTCGGCTGCAGACTCGGCCGCGCCAGCGCGTACCTCGGACACAAGGCTTGGGCTTGGGAGGTCTGGGTTGACTCTCACGCTCTGGCATTGCTCCACATAGTCCACGCTCTCGGGTTTAGGGTTGAGGGCTGTGCACGGATTTTGCTTCATTACGGCTTAGGGTCTTCATAGGGTTCGGGCTTGGAGATGCAGCGCGGACACTCCCTTCCAAGGCTTAAAGTTTGCAGCCCTCCGATCACACAGTCAGCTTGCCGATCTAAGGGGCACAGGCCAGAATGGCCGCATTGTAACTGATCATGTCCGGTGGAATGCGGGAGCTGGACATGCCTCACCGGCTGTTCAGGGTCCGTCGAGATGGGAGAGCTCCCTCGTCTCTTCAGGCAGGGTTGACGGGTGAGTGGTTTGCCTGCTTTCGGCTTCGCAAAGCTTCAGAACTGGTGCATGGATTGTGAATTGAAGGTTCGTCGGGTGTAACTTTGCAGGTAGTAGCTGTCATGGAATCCAACATCCTGCTTCGACATGGAAGAAACAAACCCAGAACCCCAAAACCCCCCAATGGCCTGTTTGGGTGCGAAGGGCCTAGTTCTAAGAGTCTAGTAACTTCGGCTTTGAGGCTTAGGAGTCGCAGTTCGAGGTCTGCAAGACGGAGACTGCCATGGCCGAATGTGTTGTCGGGGTTGGCTTATCAAGTTCTCCAAACCAGAGCGGAAGTTGGCCTGGTGAACTACTGCCGTTTGAGCTGCTCTCCAGCATCCGGGAGCTCAGCTCGATGCTCGCATCGCCTTGGCCGGATCGCGCGGCGGCATCTAGGACCTGAGCGTCATGGATTGGACTGCAGGCTTGGGCAAAGGCAATAATAGCCTGTGCTCGGAACCTTTCGGCGGACTCGAAATTAACGGGGCTTGAGTTGTTTCTGTACTGTGTGGCGACTTTTTGCTTCTTAGCTTGACCCGCAACGCCCCAACGCGAGCACCTCACGTGACCATGGTGTTCTTCTAACAACGACTATGTTGACTATGCTCAGCATCATGAATCTAAGCCGTACCTGCCCTAAGCCCGAACTTAGATGAACCCTGCCCGCGATAGTACTACATGAGTATCTTCCCTTGTTCTCAGGTCGAGACTGAGTTGAAGCTCACGCGATCGGGAGACATCCTGGGAAAGGCTGGATGTCGGCTTCGTGGGCCTTACAGCATGGTGCCTTCTTGGGGGCCCTGGGGGCTCTAGGGTTTGAGGCCTGCGAGGTTGCAGGGTGTCGGCGATGCTCTGATGATGGCTGAGAAGTGTCACGTGTCAGAAGGCCCCGGAGAGGCAGCTCTTCTACGGAATGTGGCGCTTTGCTGACTGCTCCGTGGGTGTTCTCAGCCGCAAAGCTCTCCAAAGAACCCCAAATGAGGCGAAGCACTCATGTTGGAGCATGCTTCTGAGCCAGCCCTCTGCGTCGTCTTGTCTGCCCTCCTTCGCGCAGCTGTTGATGACCTTGATATTTGCACACTGCTTGGGCAGTGTCTACAATGGGGAAGATCGACAGGTGGGCAAAATGCACCCATCGCCGTGCGAACTTACAAAACGTTTTGCAAGGTACACTGCTTCACCACTTACCTATCCATGGGTCCACGAATCCAACTCCGTGGACCTTAACCATGCCAACCCTGATACACAGTCGCGATGCCGGAAGACCCGCATCAATTTTTTCTGGGGCCATCTCCCTGCTGAGGCCAGGCCCGACTCCCTGTCTTAAGTCCTGAGACGTTCCCTGAAGCCGCAGTTGAAATCCGAGTCCGCCGCCGAGTTGTACATCACCACATCTGGCCGAAGGCGCGCCTTGCAAGCTGTAGGGCCGGACAAAGGTTTCTGCTGTCATTCAGCCTTGCGGACTTAGACGGATTTAGCGATGTTGCCGGTCCGAGTCCAAAAGGAGGTCGGAACGCGCAAAGCCCGAAGGGTTCAGGGGCTGGGCTAGGACTAGGAACGACTCGACAGTCTTCAGCCCAAGCCACAGTGACTTCATTTCGTGCAAGCCTCTGTCTAAGCCTGTAAATCTGTAGCGTATCACCCGGATACAACTAGGTACTACCACAACCCCCTTCCAAGCCTTGTTCTATCTTGTTCTTTCGCTGTTCGGATATGCCCCGATGACTTGCCGTCATCCTGCCAACAAGAATAAGACATGGAGTCCTAGAAACGACACCCCACGGCTATATCAGTATGGCAGTATGGCAGCAGTATCGCAAGTAATGACAGCCACACACAAAATTGGGGCCTCAGAACAGCGACGCAAGGGACCCGGAAAGGACGCACAGCAGAGCTGCAGCTTGAGGTGGTTTGCACTTCTTGGCATACGGAAACTCCGACCAGTGAGGCTTTACGGCTTTACCCGACACTCTACTTCGCAGCTCTAGTTCGAGGTGTAGGCAGTGTAGGAACCCCATACTCAGTCTCAACACAAAGAGTTTAGCGTGTTTCGCTCTTGCCTCCAGCGCGAGTCCGAACCATTTCCGCGCTTGGCTGCCCATGCCACCTTTTGCGAAGGCATCCACCACCTCGACCCGAACGCAACGGAATGCAAGGTTGAGGAGGGTGAAGGCTTGGGGAATGGGGGGCATTGCGTAGGTCATGAGAGGATGAGCATTGGCCACTCGGTTGTTGAGATGTTTGATGATGTCATGCAGGTATTTGCGAGCTTTCGCAACTTCCATAAAGCCGATTTCAAGGTGGCGTTTCGTGTCTATTCGCTTGTTTTCCAGCACTTGCATTCACATTCAGCGGCCTGTTGCCGTCAGAAGTAAGATGAATGAACGGTGTCCACCATTGTACGTTTTGTCCTTGCCTTGAGCACTGTCGTCTTTCCGAAGCTTGAGTTCGAAACATGCACCGACCCGGGTGGTTGCTGGAGCGCGTGTGCCAACATGATGAAGAAGATATCAGATAAGGGGGGAGAGAGAGAGAGAGAGACAGCGAGACAGAGTCAGACAGACAGAGAGCTGAGAGAGCGAAAACGAGAGAGCAAGACGTTTCTTGCAGAGGAGACATAGCATAAAATGCCTGTCGAGGATTATATAAAACACAGCGCATGATTGAAGTCTTCGCCCGGCCTTGCTGCCGTCGCATGGATGCATGAGCGCACCTTCTTCTTGTCATTTTTCTGCTTGGACTTCTATATCAACAATCACTAGTGAGGCCGGGCCTGCGTGACACCCCTTCAGTCGTCATGCGCCCGCCCAAGCAGCTCGATAGGTGCGACAGCATTCTGTGCGAAGGGCTTTCACTGCACAACAATACATTCCGTGTTTCTCCTCCGCCTGCTATCCCTGGATCTTCTCCAGAGACCCCTCTACAGCCGACTTCCAGATTAACTCTCTGTCGAATCACCCTTGCCAATTCAAACATCTGATTGAAGCACTTTGTTGGACAGGGTCTTGCTTCGACCGTGCCGGCTTCGTGATACGGAATGTGTCATGCGACTGCTGTCCAAGCGGCGGCCGAATATCCAACCAGTCCCACATCCTTCAAGAATGGGAGCACTACAGTAGTTGCTGCTAGCTCCAAGGTCCAAGTTTGCATAAACAGTGAACAGTGCCAGGACTGATTGACTTGCATGGACTCGTTCTGTGGGGCCCACAAGTTTCTCGAGGGTTACACCCCGGCCAATGTACTTGTAGTACTCCGAGCTCCGAGAATCTAGCAACGTGGAAGGTTCAGACCACACCACTCTTTCCCGGAGGTTACATCAAGAAGCTCATCACCTGCCAAAGCCCATGTCTATGAAGCCGGAATGGAAGGCGGCATGACGATGCTAGCAACACGCGTGGAGATGGTGGAGGTGATCGTCATCGGGGTTACGGCATGTTCCTCATCCATTCGCTTCAATGAAGCTGCGTAGTGCGGCCTGTTAGCAAAGCCAAAGGATAATCGCCCCTGGCGTGGTCGCGCAGAAATAAACCTTTTAGCCGAAGCATCGAGAATGTGTTCGGACTTGCTAATCATGCTGCTAATCACTGCTAATCCAGTCTCCTGTTGCCATTATGCCTACCTGTCGAGAAATGCGATGGCAGTCGGGAAAAGCCGAGGCTCCATGCTCTCCAGCAAGAACTTCTCCAGCAAAGCCTGCATTGACGCCACAACGGGGTTTCACTGCCTAGTTCAGCACGCTTAGAAAGGCTTAGATTTATGAACCTGAAACAGCTTCATCCGACCTCGGCTTCCGCTGCTCCTTTCGGCTCCGCACTGGTGGCTCCTCGGCACCGGCTTCAGAGGGCGTTGCGTTTGAGGTACCGGTCCCGAAACGGGCCTCAATCTGGAGCACACCCTCACTGTTGCCGCGGCACAACGACTTCGGACATGTTCACAACTTCAGAAATAAATAATCGTAGCTGTTGTAATGATGGCTCCTGCTGTGATTTTATGGCATAAGGATGCCAGCAAAACCTGAATCCAGCCCACAAACAACGCTACTGCCGCCATGTCTTCGGATGAGCGAGGCGCGGCTAAAGGCATCCGGCCGAATGGCAGCATCCTTCATCTCCTATCGCGCAGGGATCTCCGAAGCACCGAAGTCGGACGATCGAGGTGAGGATCTGCAAGGGATCTTCAGCTTGCAGGCCCGTGGGTTTTCGTGATATCAGGCTTGAGTTTGTCGGAGTAGAACGATACATTCTGAGTACAGTGTGCGGGGCTGAGATTTGGGGCTCAGGACGTCTTCGAGCTCTGGCAACATATACATCCCATCCTACTCCGCGCGACCCTTGAATGCCACATGCAATTCTCATCCTGGCGACAGCTCCGCCTTCTAGAGTTGCAGCGGATCTTGTCGTGTAATTGTGTGCCATTTTCTGGACGGTGCTCAAATACCTATATACTATAATACGGGTTATCCTTTAATACACTGTTTTGTGGGCCATCTGGATGCGTTGCATGGTCCAAGGACGAGGGATTCGGGCCCAGCCCCGAAGCCCAAGTCCTCGAAACAGCTCTGAGCACCCCGGACGTCGCTGCTTCGTGCAAGGGCGTGAAGCCTCGGCAGCACGAGCCCGGGCTACAAATTCTGGAGGTCTGCGCTTAGCACCTATTGCGTATGCATGAATCATGAACCCAAGCCTGACTAAGATGTGTCGAAGCATAATCTCCATATTGAAATGAAAATACAGATGGGGATGCAAAAGCAGGTGTGGGCCGACCTCGGCCTTCCTACCTAGCCACTTTCATAAACAATTTCCTCAGCTTGCTCATCACGAAAGGACAAGGCAAGAACCAAACAAAAACCGGCCTGCTCCAAAGTCATAGGAAGTCATAAGAACGAGCACCTAACTAACTAAGAGCATACCTCTCCACAAAAACAAAAACTGTTTAGTAGAGAGATTGACTGCGTTTATCGTGAGGGCTCGGTGGGATCGCTACAAAACAGCTTCAGAGCACAAAGGAACGCATGACCCGAGCAGGGTTGGGAGGCCCTTATTGCTGCTTCCTCCTGCTCCTCATTTTGCATATACATGTATATATATATATACATAGATATATGTAAACATACATACATATGTGTACATTTATATATACACATGTGTACATGTATGTAATTATATATAGATCATTATATATATATATACACATACACATGTCATGTTATTACATCATACCATAATGACATAATGTATTAGAGTAAAACATATTCTATTGTATTATGCATTGTGTACGTATGTATGTATATATGTAAGTAGGCAGGCAGGCAGGGGTGGTAGGAAGGTAGGCATGTAACGCATGTGGGCATGTCCAGTGGAAAGGAACGCGGGCACATAACGAAAAGGACTGGAAGAACCTACTAGTCATGCTGCAAGCGTGCCGCATCCCAACCCGTGCGTCGTTGCTTTAGGATTTAGGGCTCCAGCGTCCCGAGTCGTAGGTTTACGTTCGAGTTTCGAGGGTCTCGGATTTCAGCCAGCCTTGCCGTCTTCTGGCCAACATCAAGCACTGTAAGCGACGCCGATCAAAGCGTAATTCAGCTCAGCGATGCAGTTTGTCGCTTTCAGGTGTTGCCCCTGGGCGTGTATCACGCCTACGATTACAGAAAGCCCTTCACAAAGCAACCCCAGATTGTCCCAGCCCTGTGGCCTGAAGAGGGTTCCGATGCGTGCTCCAGGGCTATACAGGTCGGTCTGACAGATACCTCAAACCTCGGCCTAGAAGAACATCTTTGTGGGGCTCTGCCTTCTGCGAGCGATTCCAAGTTCCAGCCACGAGACAGGGAGTTGTAGCCTCACTGGCGGCTCGGTTGGGTTTGGGGCGCAGCTACATACGATTTTAACTGGTACCACTATTGAGCTTTGGTTTCGGCGGTTGATGCGCTGAGCAAAGACGTATAGTTGGCAACCCTCTGGAAGCATGCTGGAGTTTAGGCTAGATGCCTCGACAGGCTTAGTCAGATCATGAATCGGCACGCTGTGCTTCGTGCTGAACCTCCAAAGAATTAGTCCGAAAGCTGCAGCAGGGGAAAAGGCATCTACCCCACGATGCAATCACGTTTCGCAAACAAAGCTACCAACAAACTACTACTGAAGCTCCCACACTTAGACTAGAAAGCACTGCTGCCTTGAGCTGATATTGATAGCTGAGTAGCTGGTAGCATCCGGAGCCATCTGTGCTGCGCGAATCTCCTCCAGTCTTTGACGAGCCCCAGCCGCGTCGCCACATTGGGCGCAGGCGTGGATGGCTGCATTGTAGCCTCTGAAGAGTCCATGTTAGGAGTCCATGATGCATGCATACTTCCTAAGGGATGCTTCTTGTCATTGGCCAGTCTTGGCACCTGGCTTGCCCGCATGACGAAGATTCCAACTGGATGTTCATTTGCGCAGCTCCGTCTCCATGGTGAAGACATCACAATAAAGTCTAAATCTGATGTGAGATTGGTTTTTTCTTGCCCTTGAACTAACCACCGTACTTGGACGAAGGGCTTGAATGTAGGTCTCTTGCAATCATATTTGGCCCACTGCCGGGCCCTAGACGGATTTAGGCTGCAGCGCCACAAGCTCCCCAGAAAGGCTTAGGCGGCCCAGGAAGCGCTGCAAGTTTCAGCGATGCAACGTCCCTGCCGCATGACCCAAGCATACAGCAATTGTAGGATGGACTTCCATTCAGAACCCCAGACTTCTACAATCGCAAGCTACCGGAAGATCCCATTCCTTGCCCTGCAGCTTGCCGTGTTGCAACAGGCCTCGTGTCCAGCGCTGCATAAGCCCTAAACCCTAAAACTTCTGGCCCTACCGCCCAATGGCATCCAAGCAACTCAAAAGGTTGGGTATCAGCCGCCGCCCTTGTGCCTGAAGTGTGGGCGTTGCTACTCGGCGCGCTCCAAGACACCAATCTCAACAAGGTCCGTTTCAGGGCAAGGTTTTTGGCCAGCTTTCTGCCAAGCTGTTCATGCTAGGAGGAAGCGGTTTACGCATTCACATGTCGATGTGGATACTTACAGGGCTTACGGTTTAGGATCACCATGACATGGCGCGCAGAAAAACATACCTGCAATATGTCTGGACTCAGCGGATGTGAATACGTACATACATACGCTGCCCCCCCCCTCATGTACCCACGCTTTGTGCTTGAATTGTGCGGGATGGTCGTCGTGTCCCTGCAAACCTTCCCAATCTCCACTATTCTTCGTCATATGCAACGCACACTAAAGTACTAA
>BGNK01001163.1:77348-165129 GCA_003297005.1 Symbiodinium sp. clade A Y106 | reverse complement strand
GGGGGGGGGGGGGGGGGTTAGCATATATATATATATAGCATGCACATGTGTATATACATACATTACAGATGTGTACAACTGTGCATGTATTGATAGTGTATATATATATATATATGTAAGTACGTAAGTAAGTAAGTATGTATGTATATATATATGTGTATACACATACGTACATACATACATACATACATGCATACATACGTACACACACAAATATATATATATATATATATATATATACATACACACACATACACACACACACACATACACATATCTTGCCCTAAACCCGTTTCAATTATGAAGGCCCCACATTGGGGGACGTTCTGTTTTTGTTCGGGCTTTCCAGGGGTTCTAGGGTTTTCAGGGTTTCGGTTTCTCGGGGTTAGGGCTTTGAGGTTGCAGGTTTTACAGTAAACCTTGCGGTTCAATAAACCCGAAACCCTAAACCCTAAACCCAAGATGTCTAGAGTCCCCGGCTGCGGGGTTGGGGTTTTGGGTTCGGGCGTCTCGGGCTTGCGGTTAAAGATTATAAGTCTTTTTGTGGTCTTGGTTTCAGAGTTTCGAGGTTCAAGGGGTTTAGGATTTAGGGTTTAGGGAGTTCAAGGTGCAGGGCTTCGGGCGTTCTCCTTTGGGGGGTTTGCTGCTCGAGTCTAGGGTTCAGGATTGAGGTGTGGTTTTGTGCGGTTTTGGGGTCGGTTAAGGGGTCTCCGACCTTTGATTTCGAAAGCTAGTCATTGACTCAGCGCGATAATGAGTAACTAATTAGTATTCCTCAGATTCGTACTACATTTATGCTCGAGTAGACCCTGAAACCCTTTTCTAATCACCAAGGCCTTGTATCAACACATTAGTAGAAGTCCCAGCGCTTTCACATTTAGACAGACGGGCTCGTACGGTTTTTGGAGTCCCACTCCCACGCCAAGCCCAACCCCTCAGCGCAACCACGTAGCCCCCAGGCTAGAGTCCGAGCAGAGGCGCAAGCAACTAGCAGGGATAGCCAACATAGTCCCTACAAAAGTTATAGACCTCCCTCGACTTTCCTCACTATTCTTGCCAGCGCGTGATTCTAGGTCCCAAACCCTCCAACCCCAAAGCCTAAGCCCAGAGCCTCAAACCCTAAGCCGCAAGTGCCAAGCCCCTCGAACCCAAAAGGCCCCGAAGTCTGAGAGCTCCCTAAGTTTGAAAAAGTTCCTTTAAGGGCCAAGAAAGCACAGAAGCATAAGCATTTTATAGGGATATCCCTGCCTGAATGGGCTTCATTATAGGGGGGTTTATATGGGATATCCCTATCCTAATTTTTGCTTATGTGCTTTTTTGGGGCCCTATTCAAGTGCAAGGGAATGCCCGGCCAGATGGCACCTTCGGTGCCCCAGTGTAGGGTTCAGGCGTTTTGGTCTTGGTGCTCCCACAGAGTCCACAACTTCGTGTTTCGGGTGTAGGTTTCTGTGTGGGGGCATTTGGTTTTTGGGGTTGTTGAGGGTTTCAGGCATCGGGGCTCGTTGAAGTGTAGGACCTTTAGGAGGCTCCTGCAAGCGTGGGGCTCGCTTGGTTTGGGGGTTTAGGGTTTAGGGTTTGTGAACATGCTCTTAGAACGAGCCGAAGCCCTAAACCAGACACCCGAAAGTTTCTCAAGTGTACCTGTTAGTCGGCAGTCGAAGATACCAGTACAGCAGCAACCACGCACTATTCTTCGGGATGTCACATAGAGCCCTAAGCCCTGAACCCTAAACCCCTAAGCCCTAAATTTTTGGATCCCTAAGCCGCAAACCCTCAACAAAATTCGCAGACATGAAGCCCTCAAAGCCCTGACGAGAAATGGACCAGGGATCCTTTTAAGCGTTTCTGGGGTTTCCTCTAAGAGCTCCTTTACGTGCTCCTTTGAGGGCTCTTTTTTCGAGTTCCTTCGGTTTAGGGTTTAGGGTTTAGGGCAGAGGGTTCCTGAAAATATGAGAAGAGCCCCGAATGTTGGGTCCGAGATAGAGGCTCTATGAGGGCTCTGTGGAGAATTCCTTCAATGGTTCTTTAAAGGCGTGTAGAAAGTTTCTACAAGGCTTCGCTATAGATGGAGGCACATTTGGGTTTTGGAGGTTTGGGCGTATTTGAGCATCAGGGTTTCGGAGTATTTTGGAGTGTGCTAAACCCTAAGCCGTCTGTAAGTCTATCTTAAATTCGGATTTTGAGTCTAGCGTCGAGAGTTTAAATGAATTTTGGATCTACTGCCTCGGATTTAGGACGACTAGCGGCTCACCAGGCAGGTTGGTTTGTGGCATCTCATTCGGGAGTTCCCGCAGAGGCGCTTGCCAAGGATGTCTGCATCTCTTGGGAGCCCACAAGGGAGTTTCCGAAAATTAGGGTACCGTATTGTAGGGTCGCTTATAGGAAGGATCCCACTATTTAGGGTACTATATAAGGGTCCCCCCATTTTCGGAAACTCCCAGAACCATTCAGCTCTGCACCGGAGGGCAAGATCCTCGGCTCTGGCCCCGAGTGAAGGGCTCATGCTTCATGTCCTTGCCAGAGATCTGTGAACCTAAACCCTAAACCCTAAACCCTAAGCCCTAAACCCTAAACCCTAAGCCCTAAACCCTAAACCCTAAAAAGGAGCTTAAAAAAACCCTAAACCCTAACAGCTTGTCGCTGCCTCATCGCCGAGCCCTTGCGACCTGGCCGGTGCGACGATGCGTGCGCGGCTTCTCCCACCTTGCCTGACCTAGCTGCTAGGGTTTAGGGTTTAGGGTTTATGGAATTGGCGAGGCCGTCAGCATAGCTGAAGTGGCCGAAGAAGAGGACAAGAGGACCAAGCAACAAGATAAGGATTAGAGGAAGAAGGCCGAAAAGATCAACATCGCGAACCTCAAGCCTCGAAACTTAAACCGAACGCCTAAACACCTACACCTTAAATCCCTAAACCTCAGGCCTTAAAGCCCGAAAACCCAAACCTTGAACCCCAAGCCCCAACCCCGAATGCAACCCTATTCCCAGATGTGCGTCGGCAGTGCGAATGCGCCAGCTGCGAACCCAGACATGCACATTTTTCAGCTTTACAGAAGCTTCAATACTCCTGCTCGACATAACTTTTTTGGATTCCTACTATCACTATGCGAAAACATACGTTAAGTATACGGCCCCTATATTATGCCGCCTGTCGTCCTTCAAGGTTTGATTGGGGGGGGTTTACGTTAAGGATCAGGGGGCTTAGCGAATAGGGTTCCTGAAAAGTTTAGGTGTTGTTCTGGGTGTGGGGTATACGACTCATGTGAAACGTTACGCCTGTGCAGTTTCAGGTCGATCGGATTTGGCATGCAAGTGTTTTTTTTGGTTGGGTTGCACGTTTTCCAGGGGCTTCGGCGGGTGGAGAGTCTGAGGGGTTTCTAAGCATGCGAAGTGCGTGAAAGCAACTCATAGAGCAAGAGCGCCTTTGGGATTGCTGCTGTTTTCTGCTGTTCTCGCAGATGCTGCCGAGATTGCAGTTGATCTCATTGCTCCTGCCTTGGTCCTTTGGTAATTCTTCCTCTTCCCTTTGGCATCAACATGATGATGATGCTGATGATGGTAGTGGTGGTTGTGGTGGTGGTGTTGATATTGATGGCGGTGGTGATGGTTTTGATGATGATGATGATTATGAAGAGGGCGGTGATGATGATGAGGGTGGTGATGATGACGAGGGCGGTGATGATCATGGAGGTGATTGTGATGACAACGATGATGATGACGGTGATGACGACATCACTGCCATTTTCAGTTTCAGCACTGGTGAGGCTACTCCTATTGTTGTTGTTGTTGGTACAGACAAAAACGGCAGCCCGTAATTGTTGTTAATAAGAAGCAATTGAGAATGCTTCCGGCGACCGCACAGAGTGCCTGTAGAGTGTTGGGGAATGCAAGCCATGGTTTACACAGCAACTGCCCCATGATAGAAATGCGGTGTAGGCTGGGTGGTTGTTGTAAAGGGGGGGGGGGTCAAAAACACAGACGGGGCTCCATTTTTTGTCTCTACCACAGGGTAGAGACAAAGTCCTGATTTCAATGGGGCCTTTGTCTCTACNCTCCATTTTTTGTCTCTACCACAGGGTAGAGACAAAGTCCTGATTTCAATGGGGCCTTTGTCTCTACCCCGTGGTAGAGACAAAAACTGGAGCCCCGTCTGTTGTTTTCACCCCCCCCCGTTTACAACAACCGCCCACACTACAGGAATCTGCAAAATCCAGAAGGGGTTCTCATGGGTTTTGAAAGGGCTTGTCTGGAATCTCGAAGGGTTTGCATTAGGTATCGAACGGTTCTTGCAAATACGCACAAACTTTGCAAATACACACCAAGTCCTTGCAAACACACACCAAGTCCTTGCAAATACACACCAAATCCCTGCAAATAGACACAAAATTCATAGAAATACACTGAAAATACTGAAAAATCCTCTGTAAACCATTCAAACCCTATACACCATAGCCACTGTGTTGTTGTTGTTGGGGTAAAACAACATGACGGGGCTCATGTTTTTGCCTCTACCTACTGTGCAGACAAAAAAGCAGATATATGGGTTGACGGGGCTGCAGTTGTTGGTTGTACCTTGTTGTTGTTGTTGTTCCCTAAACCCTAAACCCTAAATTGTTGTTGTTGTTGTTGTTTGAATCACAACCAAGCCCGGATCTTTCGTCGCCCAGCAGAGAGGTGGCCATCAACGCCGGCAGCGCCGGGGCCCGGGTGCCAGCCTGGCCCCTGAATGGGCGGCCCACAGGTTAACAGAGGGGCTGGCCTTTTAGAGTTTAGGGTTTAGGGTTTAGGGTACAAGTAGTAATTAGATATCGCAAAATATACTTCCAAACACCGAATACTCATGCCGCGCTGAATTTTCAGATAGGAATGGTCTTGTTTACAGGTGCAGCTGCTGGCATCGGGGTGATGATGAAGATTCAGCTTATGGTTGGTACTCATACCACCCGAACCCGAGGCTCTAAACCCAAAGCTGTGAGGACATTACTTCCGGGTTCTATGTGTCGGGTCATTTTACTTAAGGGCGCCAAAGTGCAAGCGTTTCAGGCAACTCACACCAGTTCGATTGACGGTTCCGGGTCTCGTCTTGTTTTCAGCGGCCGTATCGCGTAAATCCGAAACCCAAAACCCTCAACGAGAAGCTGCAACCTGATCCCTAAACCAACAACCCGCGTCCTTGCTTTGGCCCCAGCATCTTCACCGCAAGCCCCATGTGATGGGGTTTCCTCCCCGGAGTACAAACTTTGCGATAGGAGTTCTTCTTCCGGAGGTGATAACAGCAACCGGCGAGAATAGCCGAAACCCTAAATCCTAAAGCGCCAGGGCAGAGTCCCTTAGGCTGAATCACAAACCAGAAGCGGCGCACAGCGTGAATTCATTAGCCTCTTAGATCCCTGAGCCCTGAAGCCTGAGTCTCTTAGAGCCTTAAACCCTAAACTAGGGTTTAGGGTTGAGGGTTTAGGGTTTAGCCCTAAACTTATCTAAATTTGAAAGCCATGCTAGATGGCTCTCTGTAGATGCGGCACGTCAAGGGGGCAATGATGTAGGTACGTAGGGGGGCGTGCGAGGGGTACGTCGGTACGTACGGTGGGTACGCTTGGGGACGTGTGGTAGGTACGCTTGGGGGCGTGTGGTAGGTACGCTTGGGACGTGTGGCGGGTACGATGGGTACGCTTAGGGACGTGTGGTGGGTACGATGGGTACGCTGGGGGGCGTGCGTGGAGGTACGCTTGGGGGCGTGTGGCGGGTACGATGGGAGACGCATTGGGGTGCGTGTGAGGGTGCGGTTGGGGGCATGAGAATGGTACGATGGGCACAGTGTAGCAGTGGAGGGNGACCAGCAGTCAGGAAGTTGGCGCTCCATGAGTTCCGGACTGAGTTGACGATTTTTTTGGTTATAGGTTTCGGGGTGAGGTGGAGGGCAAGTGTAGGTCGGGGAAGTATATTTAGAATTTCAATAGGACAATAGGTTTTGATGGCTGTTGAGGCTGCTAAGCTGTGATTGCACCGCATGTTTCTTCTAGGGCTAGCTCTCCACATGGCTGACACGGGTTAGGTATAGTAGTGTCGGGTCAAGTTGCATTAATCTCGAAACTGAAGTCACGTCGCCCTGTCACTGAATCTTGCTTGGACCTTGGGCGAGACCTGTGTCATCAGACGTGCACGCTTGATTCCAGCTTGGTGAGCTCACCTGATCCGAGCCACGATGTCTTACAACCAGTTCTCCGTGCTTGTTGGCGGCATGTGCCAGATTCACTCAACACCGGCACGTAGACGGCTGCATTTGAGTTAGATCAGTCAGATTGCACTATTCAGCTTCAGTTTTCGCCGTCAATAGGGCCACGTCAGAGTGTTGTGTTTGAAGTGGCCATGGCTTCTGTGCTGGCCGGGGTGCTGGTGTCTCTTGATGACAATGATGACAACGACGAACCGCAGGGACGCAGGACGCGAGCACCGACCACGAAGCAATGGCAGATGAAATATGTGCGACAATGCACCCGAGCTAAACATAACTAGCGAAGGAGTTGTCGATGCTTCAGTTGCTTAATTGACAGTTGGCACGTCAATGATACCGTACCTGAGGCAAGAAACTGCGGCATCTGGAGGCTGTGCACCAGCGACAGCTGGCCAGACATGGTGGGTCCAGTGAGCTGATCTTTGACAGCCAACACGTCAGAAAAGGCACAGCGTCTGACAAGAAGGTTAGCGGCAAGGGCAAGTACAGAACTTGGACAGCTGAATCGATGCTCAAAGTTTCGATGCTTGGCACCGTCAGCAATTTGTGCCGCAAAAATTCAACGGCTTCATCTTATGCAGCTTTATCCCCCGAATGCTTGATTTAGAAGAATCTAGACGCTAGACTCTCTAGACTTAAACCCGGCACTCGAGTCGTGTGTGAAAGCGTCTTGTAATCGCTTTTCGGTGATTAACGATTTGTTGAATAAATCTGGCTGATCCTGCCAGTAGTCACATCATTGTCTCAAAGATTAAGCCATGCATGTATAAGCTTTTGCACGGCACTAGAGCCTCTAGATTCTAGATTCAAGATTGTAGATTTGCGTCGAGGTTGGGCAATGCCGTCGAACTTGCCACAGCAAGCGACGGCACAGGTGTCAAGCTGAAGAACAAGATGCAGAATAAGATCCCTGCAATGTTCAGTGCAAATTCATTGGCTTACTGGCTGGGGTCCAGTACAACACACATCGTGGATGTCCCATGTCGTGCAAGCGTCGAGTCTAGGGTCTGGAGTCTGGAGTTTAGAGCCTATAGCCTGTAGTTTGCTGAGAGACAGTCTGTAGTGGTTCTAGAATTCTAGAAGCTGGAGGAGTGCGCATGGTAGCAGCGCAGTGGCATTGTCAGTGGCACTAGGGAGTAGACTCGACTAAGAAGACAAACAGATGTATGAGGCAGGCGAGTGGGATATGATTCATGAGGCACTCCCCAAGCCCAACGCCCAAGCCAAGAATGATTCAGCGGAACCGGCACCGGCGTGTGAGACTATACAGTTTTGCTTAGCATTTCCAAACTACTAAAACAGATAGCCATTAGAGTTACGGTCAGCAGCAGCGGCCGGCAATCGACGGTACCCACCGGCTATCCGATTTGTCTCGGCGAGGTACAACCTTCACTTAGATGTAAATCAGAATTCTCAATTATTATTTACTGCTAGTACTACTATACAACCGCGACGACACGCCTGCTACACTACTGGTACGTTCTGCTGCCACTGCCGCTTCCACTACTGCTACCACAGCCACCTGCACCACCACCACTACTGCCACAACAACAACAACACAACCGCCACTACGACCACAACAACTGTTACTACTAGTTACTACTGCTGCCATTACTATTGCGACAACTGCCACAACTTTCATAGGAGGCCAAAAGGGGGTTTAGCCTATGGGGTTTTAGCAAGGATTAGGGTTCCCATTATAGGGTTCATATTAAGGAATCCCTAACCCAAGAATCTTAAACCCCCGTTTTGGCCTCCAATCAAACTTGCACCACGACGACGACAACGATGACTGCATCATGACCTCGCAGTTCCTTTTATTGTTTACGTGGTATGACGACACCACAGCATCATATCACATCAGATCACATCGCACCACATGACACAGCACATCATGTCTTGCCACATCACTACATTAGCACATCACACCACCACATCATCTCATCGTTCATCACGCTACATTTCACGACATTCAGGTCCGCTCGGCGGTGACCATGCTGTTCGTGAAACACCTGCGAGCTTGTGCCGAGCGTATACAAAACGACGCCGGTCCTATTCATGGGGTCACACGCATTGCCGAGATTGCCACTCTAGACTCGACTCTAGACTCTAGGTTGGGGGTCAAGGCGGGTTTGTGTACGTTAGCGTCCCTCACTCGCCCCAGGACTAACAACTCACAAATTTGAGTGTAAGGCTTCTTTCGATCCAAAAATGAACCAAGACTCCAGCATACATGCTTCACGATCTCAGGACCACCCCCACTTGGTGTCGCTGAGCCTGGAATTCGACGAGTCATCAAGCAGGACTCGTTTGCGGAAGAATGTGCTGAGCGTTGAAGCTGTCTGCCCGATTCTGGCGACTCTGATGCAAGCTTGATGGGCGGCTAAACTAAGATGCCAATGTCGCTTAGCAAGCCTACTGATTAATGAGCAAAAGTCTAGAGTCTAGAACCTAGAATGTCGAACTTGCAATCTACCGGTACAGGCAGAATCTAAACTAAAGTAGAAGCCAGAAAGTTGGAACATCGTTACCCTCATGGCCTTACAGCAAATTCAAGGGAATCCTAGCACGAATCACCCTAAATCAATGTTCCAATTTTCTTGGGTTCCCTATGCCTATAACTCTAACGCTTATGTATCCTGATTAGCTGCAACTCAAACCAGGTGTGACAAATATGTTGGTAGAACAACCGGTGCTTTTTGTACTCTATTCAATTCAACGCTATTCTGAAACTTGTCGTGGAAGCTAACATAAGGTCCAGCGAGCTGAGATTTTTGTCCAAGCAAGCGCTGCCGACCGGGATTTCAAGCAACCTGTTTGCAATCGTTACGTCGACTCATTGGCTATCTGCTGGTGGCAGTGAAATTCATGTTGTTCGCATCCTCACAGCCCCTGATAACGCAATATTCAACGGTAGTGCATCGTCAGGCTGCAAGGTGTTTTGATTCTGATAGTTGAAGCTTTCGCAAGGGCTTTTCTTCGCAGCCGCAAGACGCGAGGCATGCTACTATTCCCATTTGCACCAGCGTACTGGAGTCGACAACTGCGGCCAACATATGGCAAGGCATCTTGGAAAAGCATCCAACTCCGCTGTGGAGTTCCTTGCCCAAAGGTCAGACACGCCACAGGTTGTGAGATTTTTCCGGAGCCCACACCAGCCACCGCATTGCGGATCAAAGCAATTTACTGGTTGAGAATCATAGGTCATAGGTTTCTTCATTCCCTTTTTCCGCAAAGGCTGGGCTGACGGTAGCGATATCTTTGTCCTCCGCTTTGTGAGCGACGCTGCAAGTGCCAACAAACTGCTGTTCAAGATAGCAGTTCTTGGCAGACCGAAGAATTCGATTCTGCTGCGCAAGCTGTGTGATATGCTCTGTGTCAAGCATTTCAGTATTTCAGTTTGGGGACTCATGGGTAAAGTCGGGTAAAGGCTCAGCTCACGCATCCACGCCCAGGCATGCTCTCAACAACGGTGCCGAGCCCATTTGGCGCGGACTTCGTCAATTGACACCACTGACACTTGCATCGAAATTTGCCACGTTGTATCATCGTAAGCTAAGTGTAACTTCGTATCTTGCAACAGTTTCATCGCTGGTCCGAGGTTCTACACGACTGGGTTTCTCTCAAGTGGTTCCAATCTTTTGCGATTGCTGGAACATGTCCAAAGATGGATCCTGGATCCACAGACAGTCCGAGTGCGCTTCACAGAGTAGCCTGATTCAAGTTTCAAGACTCAAGACTCACGCAGGTATTCTAGCTTCTAGAGTCTAGACTTTTGGACTCTAGACTCTAGACTAGACTCTAGACTCTAGCTCCTAAGCCCTACACTAAGCTCTAGACTCTAGATTCTCTAGATCTAGAGTCTGGTACAATGCCAGGCCAGAACCAGCTGTGGTGAGACGAAATCACGATTTTGTTTCCTTGATTCTGGGGAGCGTGGGCAGCGATCATGGACAGGATGAGGAATCTGGTGTCGCCAGCAAGTCTTATCGACAAGCTGCCGATGAACTCCTCAAGTTGGACAATGGTGATTGGAGCGACGTGCATCATATCACGCATCATTGCAGGGGCATCGGTTGTTGTTCCGGCGTCGTGGAAACCCGAAACAAGATCTGGTTGGCTGTGCTTGACTCTCGAACTAGAAGACAATAGTATAGTATGATTAGATCAAGCAGTTATGGAGAATGGGGAACATAGTCTAGTCTAGTCTAGTCTAGTCTTGCCTGCACAGTCTGCACTGCGCAGTTCCAAGGCGTTTGTGTTCGGAGCCAAACCGACCTCTCCGGCTGTTGCTCGATGGACCACTTGTGGGAAAAGTGGCCGATACTACTTGTGCCTTTGCTTTTTGAGTTTTGAATAGACTACGAGAACCATGTCGTTTTACCAGTTTACAACGTTGCAAGATAGACCATGTGTTTGTTTTTCAACTTATTTGTCAAAGCTGTTACTATTACAGTACCGGCCATAATTTGTCAATGATTCCACAGGGAAGGTACACACGGTGCATGGTCAGTTGTGCGTGCATGGTCAGTTGTGTCGTTGAGGTCAACATTAAAGAAACCAAACCCAAATGTTGAAATTGCAATCTACAAGCTTGTAATTGTAGTCCTTGTAGTTTCTTTGTTGCGGCAATTGCCACTCAGCACCGTAGGTGCGCACTTGGCTATCACTCGGTGCTGGCCACGGGGCTTATGCATTTGCATGGCATCACACGCGAAAAAAACCACATGCTCAACGATGACACTGATGATACAATGCTGGCAACATCCGAGTTCATTGAGTCCGAAGGTTCCATTGAGCTTTACCGCAAAACTTTGCGAATCAAGGCAAAGAAATCATTGGATTGGGTCCGGGACACCACATCGTGCTACAAGTTGTTGCTCAGTGCACTCGTCATTTCGCCAATGGAGAGGATCATGTACACCTTCATGAAGTGGCAGCGCACTCAGGCTTTTCTATCCAAGACATCACCCCCGGCGGTTCTTATGGCGAATCCGAGCCGCTCTCCGGCATGTGCTGCCATGCCTCAGTTGTGTGGACAAATGCAGACAGGCAGGTTGATGCCCGACGTGGCGGACTCGACAGCGCTGGTGGAGCTTGCGCATGGTCGTTAGGCTAAATCGAGTGCAATGGTCCGAGTTGTTGTGAGGTGCAAGTTATGCAACCGAGTAGAACTGAGTATGAGTAGAACATCCACCCAAACCACGATTGAGCAAACATGAGGCATCACCACCTCACAACACAAGCAATCTCAAATGATACACGCAGCTGCACCAGAAGCTGCAATTAGATTTGACTCGATTACATTTCACGAGTATAGACTTGAGTCTTGAGTCTTGAGTTCAGTATTGTAGTTTTAATTCGGATCAGTGCAATATGTTCACGATACTAGACCTGACTAGACACACATCACACAGTAAGAGCCTGTATTTCGACATGACACACATACGGCAGAGAGATACAGAGAGGGATGTACAGATGCGCCCGCACCCCAAAGCAAACAGAAGCCAAAAGCAACAGTCACAACTCTCACCAAAGGCTACAGAAGCAATGGCAGCTGCAACGATGGTCACGATATCGACGACGACTGCTAATCATGACTCATGACTCATCATTACCACAACTCACAACTACTACTACTCCAATTTTCGATAATACTACTGCTGTACTACTGCTACTATTATTGTTATTACTACTACTATTGCCACTACTATTGCTGCTACTACTACTACTACTACTACTACTACTACTACTACTACTGGCCTTGGGTGGAGTTGCATCCATCGCGTGACAATCCATCCTGCGTAGTCGCTCCACCGATTTTTGCGTTTGAAAGTTTACAGTTTGCAGTGTTTCTCCTTCACTTGTTCTGTTTGGCAGCTGCATAGGCCTTCCTGCTACAACACCGGATGACTTCATCCGCCAGGGCTTCTGGTGTTACGTGCGTGGTGTTGGCGAACTGTGGCACCGTTTACACCTGCCATATACGCGATTGCCGTGGCACCTGGCCAGACTTTTGGATACCACAATCGATGAGTCGCGGCTCAGCGAACTTGCATCATGGTTCGTGAAACTGCCGACATGTTGCTTGAATGATTGGTTCGGTCATGCCGTCCGGGCACATGTGTCCGATGAGACTGATCTGCTGCCCCGTGGCAAATGCCAGACACTCCTGCGAGGGCTCTACAACTGTAAGACCTTCAACATCGAGGTGGAAAACAATTTCGCCAGAATGCAAAGCATGAAACGAGTTGGTAGGGGCAGGCTCGACCTCGCACACAATCTTGCTTCGAAACATGTCCTGGCTGAAGCCAAGCTTGCTCATGTGAGGGAGTTGACACGCTGTGATGCGCCAGATCCAGGTAAAGTCCACGCAACGGGCCCCCATCCAGCATTGGTGTGATTGACTAAATTTGTGGTGGTTTGGGGGTTGGGGTTTAGGGCTTTAGGGCTGTGAGTTGATGGTTGGGCTGGTTTGGAGATAGGAGCTGTGTAGTTGTGTGAGTGTACTGGCGAGGTCTTCGGCAGCACAAGACGTTCAACGGTTACACGCTTTTCTGGAGTGCTGAGATGCAGAAGAGAGTATGCCTTCCGGGTGAGACCGCAGAACAGTGTCGGGTTCGTGTCATGAACGAGTGCAAGCAACAGTGGCTGGCCAACCCAGCCCTGAGGGAGACATATTCGTTCCAGGCTAAGATCAAGAACCAGCAAGCAAGAACGAGTGCCAATCGGCAAGTGGCTTTGGCTGCTGCTACAAGTCAAAATGGGCCACATGAGGTTGACGAGGGTGACAATGACGATGACGGTCACATGGACACTGAGGTGGTACAGCAGCCTCAGGATCGGACTGGAGGCGCGTTGGTGCCTCACAAGAAGATTGACGTGGAGTATGTGCAGCCACTTGCCTTGAGCGGAGGTTACGGATGTTTCGGGATTGGCGACCGCCGCTTTGGCATCAACAAGAAACTGGTGCAAGATGCGGACGACAGCAGCCAAGGCTTTGTGCAGAAAGGGAGCCGTGAGTGGAGGGAATACGCTGGTGGAGTTTGTGGAGAGAAACCCTGTTCCTCTGGATCCATTTACCCTGGGTGCCTGGATGTTTATGGGTTCTGCTGCAAAACAATCGCGTCGATGCCTAATTATGAGATGGTTTTGGATCAGTTGCAAGCCATGGTTCGCAACCATCGACGTCCGCATGTCTCGGTCAAGGGCAAGAAGACTACAAACTTCGGGCCTGATTCAGCCATCGACCATCCGTTCCTGGTGGCGTGGAACACAGCTGAGTCATGGACTGAGTTGTTATCATGCATCACTGTCAACTGTCAACCGTCATGTGTCATTATGTGTGCAATGTTTGGGTTTCGGGTTCTGGCCTTGCAACATTTGCAACAAGTCGGCCCAAACCCAGCTCAACTTGCATTGCAACATGTGGCTTGGTTTTCAGTTTTCAATACTGGAGTATTAAAGTCTTAAATTAAACTAAATGAAGATCAGAGTAGTTTTTTGTTACCAAGCAACGGATTGCTGCATTGACTCGTTTCACCCACGCTGTGCGATGAGCTTTCGTGATGAAAGCGGCCCTTTTACCAAGCCGTTTCGGATAAGTCAACTTTTGAAGAGCCCGGACATCGGTCGGCAGCCTGCAGACGACAGCACCAACCAGAACCCGCCGCCGGTTGGTAAAGTGCAGCGGTCGATGCGAACTATGATGACTCCTTGCGCAAAGGCTCCTCCGTTGTTTTGCGAATACCAGAGGCGTCTGCATGAAGCCGAAGAGTTCAAGCGGCAAGCAGACATCCAGATGTCTCACGGGTATGGCAGGGCGGTTACCATAGATGATCCTGTTTTTGAGAACTACAGGAGGCAGCTTCTGTGGCGTGTCAACAGCCCCTACGCCAAGAGAACGCTGGAACTGGTTTCTTCTGATCCCAGACTTGCCCCGGTTGCCAAAGATGGTCCTGCCAGCCCAGCTCCACCACAGATAGACTCGAGTGTCAGTCACCAGGTGATGGATGACCTTGCTCCAGTCCAGCACAGTGACATTGATCATGCCCACGACCACAATGAGGAAGACTACGACTTGTATTCAGAATTTGGGCTCGTTGATCTTTTGCCGGTAGCAGCGAATGAAAGCGGTGCAGGTAGCTCTTGTGTGAAATCACGAACGGGCGACCATAAGGCGGCGAGTAGCTCTGCTGTGCAGATATCGTCAGATGTCGAGATCCGGAGCCACAGCTCGACAGTGGACAAACATAAAGCGAAGAAGTCTAAGGATACCAAAAAATCCAAGACAAGCAAGAGTGTGAAGAGTCCTTCTAAGAAGGCCAAGAAGAGTCGCGATCATTAGGCCATCAACGATCCGTTTTCTGCTTGAGGATCCTTGTACAGTTCAACTGAGCACGGAGAAAATGACAGTGTGGCTGTCTTGATCGGCGCAGTTGTGCTTACGATATAATTACAAATATTAGTATGTGTGACTGTGACACAACACACACATGTCATACGACTAGATTCTGCATTGACGGTCTTGGTCAAGTTCTTGTGGGCGGTGGTTAGTATTGGCGGTGCTTGTGACAGCGGCGGTGTTGGCGGTGGCGGCGGTGGTGACGGTGCTGCTGGTGACCGTTCTGGTAGAAGTGGTGTCTGTGGCGCTAGCGGGCCATTGGTGCGTGTATGTGTGCTGTGAATGTATGGTTGTTGTGACATGGTTATGCGTCGTCCGGTGGTATGATGTCTTGGTATGTTTGCATGGTGTCTTTGTAATAGACGACATGGATATGGTAGAGTATAGTACTAGTATGGTATGGTAACAGTATAGTAGCCTATTATTACTATTATTGCGCAAAATGTAAGCATCGGCAGTGCTTAGTGCTAAACTGCTAAACTGCTAAACTGTCTGAGTCTAAGGTCTCGTCGAGGCGATCCACAAGGTTGGCTGATGAATTGGTGCCAGTTCTCCCCTTACGATGCCAATTGGTGGCAATGGTCTATGAAGGCCGAGGGAGGCAGATGGAAGGCAAAACCCATGTTGTTGCAGGGTGGATTGGACGACGGCTTGCCATCCATGGTCACACAGGAGCAAATGGCTCTAAACATGAGCAACAAGTGTGTTTCTGGAGAATCTTGGGTGTGGACGGTGTGTTCATACACAGCTACTTGACGGTGAACTTGCAGCGTGACTGAGTTTTCCGGGTTTTGGTCGAGTCTAAGTCCTGGGTCCTAGGTAACGCTAACACGGGCTTGCAAGTTAGTGGGGTTCTGCTTTTGTTGTGCAGGTTGTCGACCTTGGTGAAATTTCTTTGGAGTTGCCGAGTCAAGACGATGCCTGTTGGATGAAAGTTGGTAGCGACCAGTTTGTCGATGGCGACGAGGCGGAGGAGGAAGCAACGGACCAGACGGTGTCTACCTTCCTGAATCTGCTGAAGCCGAAAACTACTTCATTGTCACAGTCTTCGGGAAGCGTGCGAGCCATCAAGCCAGGATCATGTTTGCGCTGTTGATGTAAGCTTCTCGTGCCTCATCCTAACACCGATCCCTAAAAACCTAATTGTAACACCTGTTTAGCTGTGTTGCAGGAGCCAAGCGATCAAACCCATCGAGCAACAACGCATCATCCAAGAAGCATCGGCTGGATGCTGCTCAGGCGTCACAAACCAGGGAAGAGGACCCGGAAGAAGCAGGCAATATTGAGTTGGAAGAAGCATGGAGCAGTGCTCATCTTACAGAGACTTACCTGTGTTCATAATAAGTATAAGACTTCCCAATTACCACAAAGAGAGACAAGAGAGAATGGCCGTGAGTTGAGTTGAGTGAGTGAGTGAATGAGAGAGAGAGAGAGAGAGACAGAGAGAGAGAGAGAGAAAGAAGACAGACAGACTGAGAGAGAGATAGAAATGGAGAGACGCAGGCGTGCCTTGTTAGATCGCCGGTCATCGGAACGGAACAAAAGTTCGGAGCAACACCCGGATATGTGGCACCGTTGCAACTATGTATGTATGTATGTATGTATGTACAAAATGTATAGTCCAGTATTAGTATAGAGTACAACATGTGTTTGTGTAAGAGAGGTATATATAATATAGAATATAGAGGCAGAGAGAGGCACAGAGAGAGAAAGAGAGAGAGAGAGAGAGACAGAGAGAGAGAGAGAGAGGCAGAGAGAGATAAAGATTAGAGATACACTTTGACGGGTGATGAGGGCTGGCATGGGGCTGGTTGCTTTTTTGCGGGTGATGGGGCCTGATGAAAAACGTTGCTGCAAGGAACATGGTCAATCTGTTATTTTGGATCGCTCAGAGGCGCGAGCTCAGGCAAACCAAAAGTCACGGTCAGCAGCGTCAGCTTCTTCATCGACCCGGTCGGCTGCGCCGGCTAAGCCCCAAATTGCAGTTGAATTTCGCGTTGTTGATGATGCCACCGGCGACTTGATTCGACAGCAATCCGATGGAAGTGTTTATATCGCTTCCAGGACGCAACCAATAGGCCCGTGTTTGCAATGATCTGAATTCATCCGGTAGGTTCAACCGATAGTGTATGAGTCGATTCTTAGTGGTTTTAGCAGATCGTTAGTAGAATCCACAGATATCTCCATTGCCATGCCAGGGCGCATTTCTGACTTCAAGAAGGACACAAAAGGACATTCCGTGTCAATCGCTTGCAAGCTTCACAGCAAGTGTCGAAAGTTGGTGTTGCTCAGCAGTTTACCAGAAGGTTTCCAGGCCGGGGTGCATGGAACACGGCTAACGTGTTGGGAGTGCTGGGTGTTGAGTTTGATCTTGATTCGAATCTTTGTGGGCCCAGGCTTGTCTCTATGACTCTGTAGAGTCTACTAATCTATAGTCTACAGTCTATAGTCCATAGACTCTAGACTCTACAGCTTTGCTATTCTAGATTCTAGATAACCTGAATTCAGGCTGGAGCGTTGCGATGGCTGGCAGCTGGTGTTCCGATGACCGGCAGAGATCGAGGGGATGAGCATCTGAATTTGTTTAATGCGCTCGTGATGCGCAGAAGCTTGTGAGACATGTGCATGGTGCTGAGAAATATGTGTGGATCTCGTGCAGCCAGTCTGAGTCTGAGCAACATGTGTATGCACGGGATAACAGGTGTGGGTGGGGGGGNGGGTACGGGTACGGGGTACGGGGTACAGGGTACGGGTACGGGGTACGGGGTACGGGGTAGTCGGGGGTAAGGGGTAAGGGGTACGTATGTGTACATGTACGATGGTACAGGTACGAATATGTGGTACACTGGTATATGGTACGTGTGCGGGGTGCAGCGATTTGTTGAGTTCAGTGTTGAGTTGAACCCAGTCATGTCACCTGCAGCTGTGTACATTTGGTACCACAAGAAACATCGATCGTGTGCCATTGCTATCGCTTGCGCTTGCCTTGCAGTGATAATGTCGGATGTTTGTTCGATTGCTGCTGGGAAAAAGCGCGGTCTCCCAACAGACGGCCCACCGGAAGTCCCGGACGGAGTTCATTTGTGCGAGGGCTACAAACCTCGCAGATGCAAGTTTTGCATGGTCTGGTCGACTGCAAAATGTCCGTGGGACTTGGTGGGATCCATCCTGGAGGCATGGAATCCTTTGATCCCCTGGGCGAGGGGTAACAAGGACAAGCCATCGGGGGAGTCATGCAAGGTTTGTGTCATTGCATCTAGGCTTTTATGCTGATATTCTTGTGATTCTTTTGAGCGTAGGTGTGTGTGTGTGTGCATTATGTGTGTGCTGACGTGTCTGAGTGGTTGGGTGGTGCATCCAGGTGTGGACGCAGGGCGGCTACGAAGCTGAGTATGGTTCCGAAGCCAAGTACCAGGCAGCAGTGCAGCAGGATCCAACAATCAACCATGGATTCCTGGTGCTGCGGAATCACGTGGTCCGCATGAAGCAAGAGGATCCGAATTGCAAGTTCAGGCTGGAGCGTGTGGCTCCGACCATCAAGGAGCAGGTCAAAGCATCGCAGAGTCGCCAGCAAGGGCTTGAAAAGCCCGAGACACACTTTGTCCTCCTCGCGAACTACACCGAGGAATTTGGAAAGCCAGAGCCTTCGCAGATAGTCTACGAGGTGATTGATGGTGTGTCTGTTCCTGGGGTGGACGTCCTCACGGGCCGTGCGGGATGGCACAAGAGAGTGAATCGTGACATGTGTGATGTCACCAAGACGGCTGAGCTCACAGACGTCAACATAGACCCTACTGGTCAAGCAGCTGAGCGCATCTTTCACGCATCGAAGAAGCAGCTGACCAAATCCTATGTTGCTCCATCTCGGAAAGCTCTTTTACATCCCTCGTCATCGGCCTCTGCATGTGCACAGGCGAGTAGCTGTTGTTGTTGTTGGTGGCTGTGGTGGTTGTGGTGGTCGTGCTGCACCGTTGGTAAATGGATTTAGTAACCAGTACATGCTTACTTAACGATTATTGATTATTGTTAACTTTCCCAACTCTCTTAAAACTTAAAACTTACTTTCCATTCTGCAATAATAGGATTTTGACTCTGGACTTTGTGGTGTCATTCTTATTCAATTATGTTCTAGATATTCTAGTTATTCTACGTGGTTATTAGTTTTTTATTGATATTCAACTTTACTAAACTGTATTGACTCGTAGGCAGCTTTGTGTGACTTTGGTGAGTCCGTACGTATGGAGGATGCAGATGCAAATACGGACGTGGGCACGGACGAGACCGCTCCTGCCAATGAAGTTGCTAACATTGACGGCAGTGACTCTGATGATGATGGCGTTCCCAGCTTCATGGCATTGCTGAAGACCCGGTACTCCAGCAACCCCGCAACCGAAGCAAAGGGAAAGACTGCTAAACCATCCGCAACACAGGCAGCTACCAAACCAAAGCCAGCATCCGCATCAACATCCCGGAACAAGGCGGCCGATGAGAACGCACCGGTCGGCATTTCGAATGCAAACCGCAAGCGTAGACGGACAGATGTCATGGATGAGGGTGTGCCTAAGGTTGAGACAGCTGTTGGACCGCCCCTTAAGAAGGGATCCAAGCAGACTTTCGGTGAGGATGATGATGCTGACCCGGCAGCAATCGCCGCCACTGATCAGGAAGTGATTGACCAGTTCGAAAGCAAGATTGCATTGCTCAAGGCCATCGACCCACCCAACGACGATGCAAACTTCAAAGAGTATATGGACGATCACTTGCAAAAGGTCAATGCTATCATTACCGAGTTGCGCACCAAGAAGAAGAGTGTTGGTCGACGCAAACATCATCAGGGGGAGATGCTGTTGACTGTGTTGGCTGAGGTGGAAACGAAGCTGAAATCTCTTGTGGTGTTGAACAAGCGCATCTTGTCTGGTGCGTAAAAAAACTTAAACCTAAAATTCCTCTTCGGCCTCAAGTGATTCCTAATTCTAGCTAGATTCGAGATTCTACACTCTAGATTACTCTAAATTAGTGTTTCGTGTGTAGCGTTTTTTTTGGCATTGAAAGTTGAAAGACAAAAAGGCATCACTGGCGCCACACCGTTGGCGTCGACCAGTTCCCTGTTGGATGTTCTCCAAGAGGCTACTGATCAGGATGGTTTTCAGTTTGGCTCAACGGTGACGCGACGTGCCCTCAAAGCTCTCGTGGCAGATGACATCAAAGTCGGTCGATGGACAGCACTGGTGGATTCCACATACCGGGTGATTCGTGAGGTCTTGCAGACAACGGATGATGTTGATGCTGATGAGTTCTTCTACATGTCTTGCAGCCAAGCAATGGCGAAGCTTGTCAAGGGCACGATGGGAAAAATCAAGAACAAGGACCCCTGACTCGACTCCTAGACTCAACAGAAGCAAATGATAACTGGGCAGCATCAGCAACAACAACATCAACAATAGTAACAGCCACAGCGTAACAATAGCAACAACAAGTTACATGAACGACAGCAACAACAACACCAACAACAAGAACAACAACAACCGCACCAACAACACCAACAACAACAAACAACAACAAACCCAGCCGCCAATCACAACTCTAGCTAACCACGATGATATCATGGTATTTTCATTCTAATATACTTATGTTTGCACGCAGGAGAGCATGTTTTCGGCGGTCAACCGCAAAGAGTTCATTCCTATCATTGAGCTGCTGGACCACTTGGCTAATGGAGACTTGCCGATGCCGTTGAAAGACGATGCCCACATCCTCAAATGCTTGTTGCAAGCCGACTCTGCACCGATTGCTGATGTGAAGGACTGTGTTCGGGTGGTATCCGAACTGGTCAAAAGCAACCAGTTCCTCTAAAACCAACTTAACAACCTTTTCTTCGTTGTTTGTTGACCCCATGGTTGTGTGTCATAAAGTTGTAAAACTAACATGATCAGGTTTGACTCCAAAGTGCTCCACATCACGGCGACAATCCAGATTTCAAACATGGGTGCGCGGTTTCTTGCTGATGCCGCGTCAGTTGTGGAGAGCCGCGAGAAGGAACTTTGTGAGCAAGAAACGATGAACAAAGCGATGGAGCTTTTGCCTGCGGACTACGGAGCCATCACAAGTGAACATTTCGCGGAGATGTGTTTTGCCTCAACGTTTATAGTTTATAGTATATTACTCTAGTAATTATTGTGCAAGTGCTGACTGTTGCCTTTTCCCATGCTGCTGCATTCAGCCGCTCTACATAATCATAAACATCGAACCTAAGGTGTGAAGCTGCCCATACCTCGCGCGGTGTTGTCCAAGCGATCAGCAAGAACAAAAACCGTGCAAAATCGATGGGCAAAGAGGCGTTGGGTCAGATGAAGGCAGAACTTCGTGAGAGTTCACTCCTGCTGTTGGTCCATGCTTGCCTCGAGCACGTGGCTGTGGATTGAATTCAGGAACCTATCAGTACTGTCACTATTACTTCGTTTAATTGTATGCTGCTTTCCTGTAGTAATACACCGTGACACACAGTACTTAAGCTACTGACTGTTGCTACACTGTTCATCTAGAGTCCAGAGGTTCAACGGGTCCAATCTAAGTCCCGAACTTAGCAATCTTCGTATTGAAACTTGAACCCTTGGAGCCTTATACTCATGCATGTAACAGTTATCCTGTTATGTACAGACAACACGACGAAGAACATAGTCGTCTGTTGGTGTTGCACAATGTAAAATGTAAACAATGTAAACATGCCAATGCAGAATGTAGAGTCGATCTGGGTCGAGTGTAATGATGCCTAGTACCTAGGGTAGTGTCATCTTGTTTATTGTGCAGTATCTTGTGAAGCACCAAACACAAATGTGTATGATGGTAGCAGCATAGCAACAACTGAGCGAGGTCAGACCTTGGCTGGAAGCATGTGTTTCCTCAGTGGCAGCGTCTGCGGTTTTCGATCAGCCACCTGTGGACCAGTGGCCCGCGTATACCAGTTGGAGCCAGCTGGACGAAAGTGTACAGCTGAATGCGTTCTTGACAAGTGCTGTGCATCTTTCCAAAGAATGTGTGTCATTGAAAACGGGTGGCAGCAAGACCTCTGCTGATCAATGCCTTTCCCAAGTTGCTCAACTATCTGCAGCTGTTGATGAGATTAAGGACCTGTCGGAATGTGAGTCATGTGTTGTGAGTCGTGCGTGTGAGCTTATCTATGTGTCTGTATATTATAAGGTTGTTCTGGTTCTACTAAGCTACTATATTATTATGATTATGATATTATGGCTTACACTTAAAATTATCAGTTACTACTATAATGTTTTATAATTCTATACTACTACTACTACTACTACTACTACTACTACTAGTAATACTTACTTTGTTTTTCTGCAGTGCGAGGAGACATTTTGCACGGTTGCATCGGAACAGAAGGACACCTGGGCGTCTTTCTGCAACACGATGAAAGGGTTCATTGACAACATCGAGGCATTGCGCCGGGACTTGCGAAGTGCTGGCTTGGAGACATGCAAAGCGAATGTGCTCAACAAGGTGAAGGCATTCTTGCAGGACGGCAGCGCTGCCACCTCGATCAGCCAGGAATCGGAACAACTGCAGCTGCACGCTGCGGCTCTTTGTAAACTCAACCCAGCAAGGGAGCATTTGTTGGAGGCTGCTGAAACGGCAGCAGTCTTCATGGAAGCAGGCGCATTGTGAATTCAATCGTGGGGCTCGGGAATGCTGCGTTGCTCCAATATAGACTCGGTTCGTGCATGTGTGTTGTTGTACTGTTGTACAGTAGTATAATAGTCTGATAGTAGTATGCATTCTTTCATTGGCAGGCAAAGCAATGCAGACACACCGCATGAAGTCCGAGAGCGAGATGTCATCCGATGCACTGATTTCATACATGAAGTTTCAGGAGCCCCTGAGGTCAATGATGGATTGCAAGATCGATGTTGTCAGATACTTGTTGCCCCGGGATGATGTTACGGGTGATGACCTGGTGAAGCAGGTTCGCGACGCAGGAAATGAAATTACTTCAGGGGTCGATGCCGCGGTGGAAGCATGGAGGGTCGAGAAGGAGCCACACACATACGACTTAAGTTGAGTTTAGTCTAGCCTAGTCTAGTCTAGTCTAGTCTTGGGTTTTACGGTTTTTAATTTTTAACACTTATCATATCCCTAAGTCACAATCAAGCTTCAACTTTCAATTGGACATCAGGAGGCATGCTTCGCAGAACTGATGGTTACCTTCAAAGCGATGAGCCTGCCTGAGCCCTCCGAAATTGACTTCCCGGAACAGAAGAATATTGCGGACCCCTCTCCGCCGCTGACGGAGTTCCCGGAGCTCAAGGCGGTGAACCAAGCGGATCTATCGGCCCTTGCGTGTAAGTTCCAGGGACCACTTGATGAAGCCGAGGTTCCGCGTTTGAGAGTTGAGAAATCAATACATTTCAAATTTTCAAATCTACATTGTTGCAAATTGGAGTTCTACAAACTCAAACAAACTCAGCAGTTACTTTTGCATTGTTACATGATGTGACTAAACTTATTGGACCCTGAACTCCACAGATTGAGCCCTTGAGTTTTAGTTTTCCATACCTTGAACCCGTGACTAAGCCCTGACTCTCTAGCCCTAGACCCTAGACTCTAGGCTAGACGGCTAGAATCAACAGTGGAACTTAGTTGACTTGAATTGAACATTCAGGTTCTCTTCACAGCCGGCGTGAAGGTGGACTCACTTGTGGCAAGTTTCTCTGCAGCTGCTCTGGTTGAGATGGATTACGTGTTGTTTTCACTATATAGTATAGGTGTCCCAAGGTTCGGTGTGACCTCGTTTTGTTTCCTTGTAACTTGTAAACACACCTGTCATGAGGCACGGGCAGCCTACCATCAGATGATGAGCCTGATGGCTGTCATTGGCTTGATCAAGCTCTTGTCGGGCAAGCGGTTGGAGCGGGCTGTGCAATGTGGCGAAGCGATTCCGCCTCAGATCCGTAGCAATCTTGAGCAAATCCTGTCTAGCAGCAAAGAACAGACGCTGACAGTCGTAGGTGGCCTTCAATCCAAGGCATTGCATTTTTGCAGCTCCGACCACGGAGTTGCAAAGAAGTAAGTATTCATCGGGCTCTAAATCAAACTCGTGTCAGTGTTTGATCAATGATAACTATGATCAATGATATCCCTGGTCCCTAATCATAACTTATGCAGTTAGTTTTTATTCTAGACTTGAAACTCGTGTGTTTGCACATGCTCCGTGGTCCGTGTAGCGAGACACGTCGCCGAAGCGACATAATGATGATAATGAGATGCCGTGCACACCAGCCATTGTGAAAAGCAGTTGTCATAACTCACACACAAACCAGTAACCCTGATCAATGTATCATTATTTTAGCGTTTAGCTAATTGGGAACTTGACCTGCGTCCCACCTGGGCTGGCCTCTGCTTGTACAGCCCAGATCAGTATGCCTTGGAGACCGAGTGTTCCAGGCAGACGACGATCGTGCTACCGTGCAGGCACCGAGTAGTGAGTAGAGTTTGAGTTTGACTACTGGGACTGCTGGTCATGTGGAATGCTGTGACAGCAAGTCCTCAATTAAGGAAACCAAGCACCAGGCTCAACGGGCCATGAGGGGAGAATGAAACATGTTGCGGAGATTGTTGCACACTGCGTTACGAAGCTCCAGCCGCCAGTCACATGATTCATTGAGTGCTCCTTAAGCGTGTAGGTCCAGTGTACGTGTAGGCTGAGGCCCTGGGCTTGTGTAGGTCCGGCAGAATCAGTGCGTGATCTTGGCTTGATTGGATGAGGTGAGTGAGCCCCTGTTTCGTGATCTTATATCAGTCATTGATTCTAGATTCTAGATTCTAGGCCCTATGTTCTAGTCTGCGTTCGAGAGGTTCTAGATTCTGGATTGCACGTTCGAGGCATGCATGCAATATTTGAAACTCGGTGTGTCAAGCGGTGTGTTGCGAGCCATGCCACCCAAGAAAACTACAGCTGGGAAAGCAAAGCCCAAGCCCACACCGAAGGAAAAGCCAACACCGAAAGCAGCAGCAGCGCCGGAGGCAGCACCATCGCCGAAGGCATCACCACAGCACATCGACCGGCCAAAACCAAAGCGTAAAAATTCAGAGTTTGATCTTCCTCCCATCAGTGCAGAAGGGCAGAGACTCTACCAACAACGGTGGGCCGCGATTCGCGTGACGTGGGCGCAACAGGCGTGGCTACCTACTACCTACTGTCCATTCCACCAGAGCTAGAACCTAGTATCCAGCATATCTATTTGAAGTTACTTCAATTCGTTTAGTTTGCTTCACGCTTTACTACTACACTGTACACTGTACACTGTACACTTTGCACTGTTACTAAGACTGTGCACATGTGACAGGTCGCCCAGGAGAAAGCGAGTTCGAGTCAAGCGAGTTCGGCATCGCCGCTGCCACTGATGGGTGCCACCGGTGAACAGGAGAATGCCGATGCTAAGCCCGGTACATCATGCGGTGATGCCGAACACAATGAACCTTCGATTGTGGGTACCGCCAGTGCACCGGAGCATGCCGATGTTCAACCCGATACATCACGCAATGATGCCGCACACAATGAACCCTCGACTTTGCCGACGCAGTGCGATGGCAATGAGCAGCAGCCAACGGATGCTGCCGAGTTGAAGGACGAGCTGCCTGCAGACCATGCAGACAGCAAGGGCGAAGATCAGAATGAGGTTGACTTCATGGATGCGTCACCGACGTTGAATATTGGGTTGGACACTCAGCCCGAAGATGATTTCGACCGGCACCTGGACCAACTGGGTGAAGTTGGACAAAACAAGCATGACGACGACAATTTGGAGCAAGCATTGGAAGTGTTGATGGAAGCAGAGTACGGTGCTGTGCAAGACAGTGACCGGAATTCCATCAGCCAGAATCGGTCCCCGGCTGTCCCGGCACTGATGTGGATATCGGCCAGGGCAATGAGGGTGACCCAACGGCTCCAGAAAATGCTCGCGACACCGAGCCCGCCCACGTGCACATGAACATGAACTACAGCTCTCACATTTTCCCGCCGCCGCCGTCGAACAAACACCCGGACCTCAATTGTATCCTTGAGTCGGCCGCGAAGGCATGTGGCTTCAAAGACATCCCAACCTAAACTAAACTAAACGCTTTCATTTGCACCCCCCTTGAACTTTAAGCTCTATAACTCTAAACTTAAAACTCTAGCCTCTAGACTCTAGACTAGACTCTCGACTCTGATTCTAAACTATACTGTTATTGCTAATAGTTGCTACGTTTGATTGTTTCGTTTTGTTCAGATCATGCTGGACTATCTTGCCGCGGAAGTGCCGCGAATTGAAGACCGCATACGGTCATGGCCATCGACCTTGTCAATTGGTGACCTGTTCACGGGCGCAGGGACCTTCACGAAGGTAACGGATGTCGCGATCAACGAAATCCAACGCGTGTTCGGTAATGCAGCTTCCCATCTGGAGGTTTCTTGTTCCGGTTCAAAGTTCGAACTTGGCATACAGTTGAGTTATGTGCTATCGAGCAGTACTTTCACAGTCATTATCCTGTCGTGATCAGTTGAGGTCCATCATGCTTTCATGTGTGAGAAGGAGTCTTGGAAACAGAAATTCCTTCTTACGGCGTTTCCGAGTGGACCCCTTGGCGCCTATGGTGGATGCTGTTTGTTCAAAGATGCGTGCTCATACCTCGACACAAGGGACTGTGCAAGACATCCCATTCCAGAGGGGGGGGAAGGGTCTGCTTGCGATACCTGTCATACACATTGGGATTTCATTTTTCTGTGAGTTCAGGTCTATGCCGCATGCCCTAAATTTTAGATAATATTAGATTACTAGATTAGACGGTTAGACTATTGGTAGAGTTATTAGTTATTGGTTATTAGAGTCTCGTATATATGGGTTTAGGGTTTAGGGTTTAAAGTTTAGAGTCGAGTCCACTATCAAGGTCATTCCGACCAAGTTGTGGTGTTTGTGCGGTGGATTCTCGTGCAAATCCTTTTCGAAGATGCACAAAGACCATGCGAGCTTCGCAAAGGCTGTTTACAACCAGGATGAGGCAAGGTCCAATAGAATATGGCACAACTTATCCCAGCAACTAACGTTTTCGTTTTCGTGTATGCTCCACTGCGTGACTACATGATACATGCTGCTATTGCGATGAGTCAGTATGGTAATATAGATTCTAACTTATATAGCAGTTATAGTTATAAACATCACACCAGAGGAGTCATCGACGTATCAGACTTTCCGTGCGGTCTTGGACACATTGCACACAATCGAGACAGAGTTCTTCATACTCGAGAATGTGGACATGACGTCCGCCGATGACTTCAGTGGAGCTGGCGACAGCAACTTCGAAAACGTAATGCAAAGCTTGCGCCAACAAGGCTTTGCAGTCAAGGCTTTCCGAGTTCAAAGCTCCGATTATGGAGTTCCGCAAAGGAGAATCAGATTGTTTTTCGTGGGGTTCAACAAGAAGCTGCACCCGAATCCGAATTTCGACAACATTGCAAAGAGGCTACGTGGTGTGAAGCTGAAGTGTCAGCCGCCAGATCCTTGGCTTGAAATTTAAGTTTAGTTTAAACTTCAAATTATAATTATAGACTATATAAACCGTGTAGCTACATTCTCTCGACTCTCTAGACTCTAGACTATTAGACGACTCTAGACTCTAGATTCTAGTTAGATTATACACTCTTCTAGACGTTACTCTAGACTCTAAAGTTTGTACATACAGAGATAGAGTCTGACTGCATACCAGAGCTATAGATTTGAATCATTTAAACCAAGTTCGCGAATGAGGCAGACTTTTTGTTGCCCACCGACAGCGCTGTGGTGAACCAGGAGATCAATCGTCGGGAGGTTGCGGTGCTAAAAGCAGAGATGCGCGCAGAGAACCGCAAGGCAAAGAAGGAGACAAAGGAGAAGGACAAAGACAAGGACAAAGACAAGGACAACGAAGATGATGGCATCGAGAAGGATTTCAGCAAATGGAAGGGCGTGCATATGGAATTGGCTGAAAAGCGATCCTTGGTCTGATGAGGTTATGAATAACCAACCGGTAATCTTGGTGTTGCTAGCTGCTAGTAGTATTGAGCACTGATCCCACCAATGTTTTTTTCCGAAGAAATAGTGTGCAAGGTGGCATCAGCTGGCCGCTTGCGGTTCCGGAGTTTTTCCAAGGCTCTCGATGGTTTGAGAGTTTGAGTCTCAGGGAGAGAGAGGACACTCGGTTGTGGCAATCAGCACTGTGTCTAAACAGTTTGCTATGCAATATGATGTTGAGAATGGGAGCTTGGATTATAACGGCATAAATAAATAATAAACGTGTTCCACCCCGGTTCATCATGGTAAATAATGATACTGGTAAAGATAACCAACAGTAGTATGTGTATTGTGCATGGCGAATCCTTCTGTCATCAGCTCAGAACGTTCTGTTCCTGCACAACGAGAACCAGAATCTTGCCAGAGCGGGCAAAGGCCTCATCAGATTCGGAGACATCTACCAATCTTCCACCCGCACGCCAACAAGCGGAGCTGAAGAATCTTGTTCTTATTGTTATGTCTCTGACACTGTTAGGTGAAAGTTAGTTTGAACGTGACAGATTGATATTTCATATTGGGGGCGTTCCTTCTTTCCCTCACGTTTTTCGCCCGCCTGAGCCTCATCCAGTTCGCCGGATGCATTCATGTCAGCGCCGAGGAAGTACCAACTCTTCTTCCAGGCAGCAAGATTTATGATCTTGTGACAAATCGCCTGGTTGTGGGAGCCTTGCAAGAAACCCCGTAACTAAGGCCCCAAGCCCTAAGCCTTAAACTTAAACCTCAAATTCTAACCTTTTTAAACCTAAACTCCTTAAACCTAAACCTTTTTGTTTGACTTTTGAACATTGGTTACATGACTCATGACTCCTTTTTCCTGAAACTTGCTTAGCTTGGTGTCGTCAGGACGGGAGATGCTCCATTTGCAGGGCCTCCAATTCGACCAAGAGGTGTTGTATCTCTTTGACGAACACAAGCTCGGCGATCTGGCAGGCAACGGGCAACTTGCCGAACGTTGCAGAATTTATTAGTATAGTATAGTAGTATAGTATAAGACTACAAGACAACCGTCAAATCCCTAAATTCCTAAACCTTGAATCCCAAAATACAAACTAAACTTAAACCTTAACCGTGAACAGATGTTTGGCTCAGGTTCAGTGCCCCCTTGGTACTCGCTATCCTGTTGGCATCCGCCCTGGAATTATCATACCCAACCGATTCGGAAATCGAAGAGGACATGGACGTGAATGTGCTGATCTCTGCGTTGAAAAGACAGCGCCGGGAGTGATTGATTAGAATGTACAGGTGCCTGATCAGTCGAACAGCACAGCCGGGAGCGGGGTAACACAAGCTGTGCTCTGAGCTTGGAGAAAATGCTGTGCTTGCTGCAACTGGTGTGCATGTGCCCGATTCTAGATGCACTCAATCCGAAAGCCGAAATCCCATACATTTACTTGACTAGCAAGTCGTGCCGTACCACGGCACCGTACTCTCATACCCTCGTACCGTGCATAACCCCTGTCGCACCGTACCGCCGCCCCCGCTGTACCGTACCGCCGCCCCTGTCGTGCCGTACCACCGCCCCTGTCGTACCGTACCACCGCCCCTGTCGTACCGTACCACCGCCCCTGTCGTACCGTACCACCGCCCCTGTCGTACCGTACCACCGCACCCCTTGTATCGTACCACCGCCCCCGTCGTACCGTACCCTCGCCCCTGCCGTACCGTACCCTGCGCCCCTGCCGTACCGTACCCTGCGCCCTTGACTATCGTACCCCTTGGCAACTTGCTCTCCAGAGCATGGCTCTTGAATTTTGATAACCCTAAACCCTAAGTTTAAAAACAAACCCTAAACTTAGGGCGTAGGGTAAACTCTTCGTCGGAAATCCCGTGCCCAAAGCCTGTTACCTCAAAACACCCCAATGTAGAAGATAAGTAGACAGCTATTCCAAAAAGTTCCCTATATTGCTGATCTTGTCATATGCCACCCAAGCCCCACCTGGTAGATTTCCCGGCTTCAGACAACATTTCATCAGACCACAACTGCCTGCACACTAGACAAGCTACATGTTTCGGGTTCCTTGTCATGATTTCTTCGTGTAGTCCTCGAAACAGCATGCGCCTTTGGGGTTCAGCTAAACCCGAAACCCTGAACCCTAAACCCTAAACCCTAAACCCGAAACCCTGAACCCCGAACCCTAAACCCTAAACCCTAAACCCTAAACCCTAAACTGCCGAGAGCGCCGCTGATCATTTGCATGGGCGCTCGAGGCTCCGACCGAGGCCCCCGGCCGAGCGTCCCGTCAGAACGGTGAGGGAGGGTAAAGCCTCCCGGTATACGAGGACCGCAGTGTGACCTCTCTGCCGTAAAGAAGGACCCCAAACCCACGACCGTTTGCGGCCCTGCCCTGNGTTGGAAACTTGCTTTTCGAACCCTAAACCCGAATTGAGAATAGTTTGGGTGGCTGGGGTGGGACTATATGCTGACGCAAGCGCGGGATTAGTGGGTGCGCCCCTATTCCTAAAGTAAAAGGCGCACCCACCGCGCGCACACTGTCTACACACCCTGAACCCTAAACCCTAAACCCTAAACTCGAAACCCTGAACCCCAAGCGAAATCAGGTCGGCGTGGGCAGCGCTGGCATCCCAGCTCCGGCCCCAGTGGGGTTCAGGTTTGGTGTCGGGCTCACTTTGAGGTAAGGATGCGTAGGAAGTGGGGTTATATATAAAAAGCAAAGAGATATGAAGTTTTGTTTGGTCTTGTTTTTGTTGGTGTTTTTCTTTGGTTGTTGATTTGTGGTTTTATCTACTTACGTACAACAACACTATGCAGGTATGAGATTGAAAGGGAATAGTTCAACCACGCCCCTGAACATTGTCGTCGAGAATGTGATTCTTGAGGGTAGTTTTGCTGAAATATGCCAACACGGAGGGGTCTAAACCCTAAACTCTAAACCCTCGGCGCGTTTCGGGTTTAGTTACCATATTTACGACACTGTATGCGAAGTGCTATGATCCTTTGAGGAGGGTTTCGGTTTCGGTGGAGTGCAGGCTTTTGGATTTGTTTTGGGCCTGGACTTTGCTATCTTGCGGTTGTGGGTTAGTTGTTTGGAGGAGTTCCGGGTAAAGAGTACAGGGTAAAGGGTAGTTTCGTGCAGGTTGTTTTTCGCAGACCCCTCGCCGAGTCCTGACGGCAGCAATCATTAAATGAATATGGGCAATGCAGCGACTCTTGTCATCAGGGTTGTTCTGGTTTATGGTGAAGTCTTGATACCACTGCACTGGACAAGCACTGTTCTAGTTTTCTGGAGCCAATTCTACACATCCTAAATCCCAATCCCTGCACCCACACCCAACCCTTGAAGTTTTAAGCCTAGGTTCCTGAGTAGTACCCTTTTGCCCTTTTTAGTTTAGGGTCCCCTTATTAAAACCCCATAGTAGGAAAAAGGGTACCCTTATTACAAAGGGGCTACTCAGGAACCCAGAAGCCTTGTTGCCCTAATCTCAGAAAGTCCCAATATTCAAAATTCAAGGCTGCGGGTTCAAATCATCTTTCGAACAAGAAAAAATCGTAGAAGACCCTTCTAGAACCGGAATCCTTACAGGACCTGTGTAGAAACCCTGATAAGGTCTCATCAAGCTCTATATCAGACCACCAACCTAAAGCACCAAACCCCACACCCCAAACCCCATGTCCTGCAGAGGCCGGATGCTGATACTTGTCATGAAGGACCCTAAATCCTATTCCCAAACCCCAAAGCAACCCTAAACCCTAGACCCTAAACCCCTAAACCCCTACAACCCCTAAAACCCCTAAACCCTTGTGTGAGGTGGGCTACCAAGCACAGGGCAGCGCCGGCCTGCCGGCCGGGGTCTGGGACGGGATTCTTTTGAGCTCTTCTAAACAGGGTTCTTCGAAGGGGTCTACAAGCTTGTCATTATTGGTTTCTGATATCGTTTTAAAGGGCTCTCTAAAAGGGGTCTAGGAAGTCTCATAGTATAAGGGTTTCTAGGGCTTATACGGTTTTTGATATCTTTTTCAACGGTTCGTTCAGGGTTCTTTAAAGGGGTCTATAAAGTCTCATAGTATGAGGGTTTCTGAGGGGTTTTAGGGTTTCACAGAGTTTTAGTAGAGGGGCTTTGTTCTGGTGTCGTATGGGTTTTGGGTTCAGGGCACTGTGACGGTGTAGTGGATTAGTTCAGTGACTCCAATTAAGGTGCTTATCACCCTGCAAACGAAGTCCGCTGCGCCTCAGGGTTTAGAGTCTGGGGAGTTGCTGGTGGAGATCATCATGGCTTTGTTCCGGTTGTGTCGTGGCTGGGGCTCGGGGTAGGGTTTGGCTTTTAAAAGGGAGCTGAGGAGATTCAGCAAGATCAAGACCGTGATGTAGGACCAAGACCGGTGCACAAACGTCTGACCAGTGATGTCCTCAATTCTGCAACCTTCAGCCGTAAGCCTGACCCTGAGGCCTTTATCGGAAAACCAACTCGAAAGGTTTCGCAGAGCCGCAGCTAACCCTGAAACCTCCACCTGAAGCCCAATCCCTCAACTCTTCACCGTGCATCTAACTAACTTCGGGGTCCAGGGTTTAGGGTTCTACACCCTGAACCCTGCACCCGTTCCACGGCACCATGAGTTAACGTCACCCAGAGTTAACGTTCGGGGCAGACGGTCTTGGTCGCGCCCAGAAGTACCTGATATTCCAGTTTAAACATGGGATAAAGGCAAAGTAGCAGGTAGGACAGCCGGCAGCCTTAGTTTTAAGTTTTAGGCGGTGTTCGGAAATACTACATTGAACGGAACCTTTGAAGGAAGCCTTAAAGGAGTCCGTAAAGGCATCCCAACGCCCTCCTGCCCAGGTTGGCGCCGGCATGCAGGCCCATGTGACCATGCCGGCCATGCCCTCGCGAGTCTTCTTGGGTCGTCTACTAGGTCTCCCAGTAGTACCCTTGTGCAGTTTTGCCCTTGTCAGTTTGGGCTCCTTATTCAAGCCGAAAAGTAGGCAAAATGGTACCCTTACCATTAAGGGGCTACTGAGCTACTGGAACGTAGTATATTATATGGATTGGGTTTGGGAAGGGTTTGCTTCCGAGGGGTCGCATTGGAATAAAAGCTGGAAGTCGCAACATCCAAGCGCGACGAGCTACAAGCCGTCATGCTTAAATCTCATAGCATAAGCTTTGCTGCCTGCAAGCCCTAAGCACCCTTTAAAGCCTAAGCCCCAATCCCCGCGGATGTGGGCCTAACAGATTCAATTCGCGATCACGACTGAGATCGTGCGAAAGACTTTAGTTTAGCTTCTGCTAGTGTCCGTCATCAGGAGAAAACATCATTTGCTGTATGTTCTGCCTACTCTGGTATCACGTTCCTAAATAAATTAAATAAGCCCGGAAATCTGAAAGCGCTAAGCCCTAACTCCTGAATAGTCGTACTGATCACGAAAGCTGGTCCGCTTGCTACAAATGCTTCAACTTAGCTTTCGCTCTTGAATCCGAAAAATTCAAAGCTGAGGCCCTGGACTGTAGAGTTAGGAAAAAGCATGTTGTAATTTCAGGTTTATATACCAGAATATACCTGCCACGGTAACCTGTAACTCGAGCTAAGTTCCTCAACCAGAACCCAGCTGTCCTTCCTTTCTTGGATCCAGGCAGCGAGGTTTGAAAGTCCTACAGATTGGATTGACATTGCGGAAAATCGTACATAGGTTCTTAGGATACCTTAAACATCGTACATAGGTTCTTAGGATACCTTAAACCCTGAACCCTAGACCCTAACCGCCTAGGCCCAAAGCCAGACCTTAAGCCTTAGACCTTAAACCTTGGACCTAAAGCCTTGGACCTTATTACACCAGGGGCTACCGATCTTGAGAAAAGCGGACTTCTACTGCTGGGCCAGCGAAGCGAAAACCTTCTTCAAGCCTCGAGCTCTTCTCCTTAAAAGGGGGGCCTCAAAAGGTAGGATGAAGGCAGGTGGGGTAATCCCACACATGGGTCCTGATATAGGGGATCCCGAATCCTGCCCCTTCTCTTCTTGGGTTCCCTGATTAATCCTAAACCCTAAACCCTACATCAAACCCTAAACCCTAAACCTTAAATTCAACCAAATAACTAATGGGAAGAAGGGTACCCCGATTGTTAAGGGGCTACTGGGGAACCCTGGTATTTCGTAGAACAGCGAGAAGGCCACGTCCACTTGACTCGTGTTTGGTTTTCACAAATATTAAGCCCCCTCAGCTGCTAAATGATGTCCTCAGTGCCCTCAAGCCTAAACTTTTAATCTCCAAAAGCTTTAAATCTAAATTCTTAAACTATCCTTAAACCACCAAAAATTTCAACTCGTGGTGATCGCTCGTGGAGCGACGTTACGAGGTGTACAATGCGGCACCTGGGCCAGTTGTGGCCTCAGCAAAAAGCAGTCTGCTGAAGGGTTCAGGGTTCTGGGTGTAGGGTTTCGTGTTCTGATTCTAGGGGTCCAGATTGAGCAGTTTCGGTGTTGGCCAAACACGAAACCCAGAACCCTTTTGTTTTCATGGGTTCGCTTTAGCATTATTAGGGCCTTTGTGATTCCCGGTTGTGAGAGCCTACATTCGAGTTCCGCCCAAGCGAGTATCCTTTGGGCTTCAGGTTAAGTACATGGAGGGGCAGGGAACTTAGTAAGTAGGTTATGAGTAGAGTTATAAGTACCCTAAATGGAGTTACCCCCAATTCTAACCCCACTTATAACCTACTTACTAAGTCCCCTGCCCCTCCAAGGATCGCGCCCCTAAACCCTAAACACACTCAAAATGAGGGCTTCCTGATGGGGGTTCCGGGTTTGTGTTTCGACGTAGCTACCGAGCCTACTACATGTGCAAAGCCTGAACAAACCCAAGACCCAACACACCCCTAAACCTTAAATCTACAAACCTTAAAACCCTAGCAAACCTCCAATCTAAAAGCCCTAAACCCTAAAACACCTCCAATCTGACCCAATATACCCCTAAACCTGAAACCTAAATCCCCTAAACCCTAGCAAACCTCCAATCTAAAAGCTTCCAAACCTTCGAATGGAGACGCTTCAGCAGCCTCTTGAGGCAGCGATCCGGGCTATCCCGCAGGTCGTACCCTCGGAGGGCACATATTAACAATGATAGTAGTAAACGTAGCAATAGCAACAATAATAATGCTAGTAGTAATAGTAACAATAGTACTAGTAATAATCGTAGTACTAGTAGTAGTAGTACTAGTAGTAGTAGTAGTACTAGTAGTAGTAGTAGTAGTAGTAGTAGTAGTAGTAGTAGTAGTAGTAGTAGTAGTACTAGTAGTAGTAGTAGTAGCAGCAGTAGCAGTAGCAGTAGTAGTAGTACTAGTAGTAGTACTAGTAGTAGTATAAATGGCATATCTGGCAGGGAGAGGTTTGGATGTTTTTGTCGGTGTTTAACCCACGGGCTTTCGGCTTCAGGGTCTTGGGTTTAGGGTTTAGGGGTGTGGGGTTTAGGGTTTAGTAATTTAGGGTTTAGGGTTTAGGATTTAGGGGTTTAGGGTCGGACTTCAGGGTTAGGATTTTAGGGGTTTTGGGGGTCGGGGTGTTTGGTTTTGTAAGATTTCAGGATTAGGATTTCAGGGTTTTTTGGTTCCAGGGGTTGGCATGTTGAGCGCTTGGGTTGGTTCTTTTTTGGCGGCGGTTCTGCCTGGTTGTCAATAGGATGCCTTCAGCCAAAAACGCTCATCCAACCCTTGTAGGAACCTTTATAAAACCTTTACCCTAGAACCCTTGTAGAAGCCTGGTAAAGTGTTGTAAGAAGCTGGAAGTTTAGCCTTTTTCGGAGATTGCACGGCTTTCTTTGCGCTTTGTCAGTTCTTCTGAACCCCACCGCCTTATCCTGAACCCAGGCCCTGCTAAAAAACCTAAAACCCGGTAGCCCCTGAGGTCTAAGCATCACGCCGCAATCCCTAAACTCTAAACTCCAAACCCTACGTGGAGGGGCAGGGGAATTAGTAAGTAGGTTATAAGTAGGGCTATAATTGGGGTAACTCCATTTAGGGTACTTATAACTCTACTTATAACCTACTTACTAAGTTCCCTGCCCCTCCAAGTAGACCCAAGACCCGAAACCCTGAAACTTCTGAGCCGCAAAATCCGAAGCCCAGCCCTGAGGCGAAAGCCCTTCAAAGTAACTTCCTGAGCCAGAACCCAGTAAACTCCTCCAAAACATCCGTGGGCGCGTGCCAGAGTGCCACGCAACAGCCACAGCCGCAAAAAAAGGCGTTCAGGACTCAAGGTTCAGAGTTTACCCGCGATTTAGACGACACCCTCCCATCTCCTTAAACAGTTCGAAGGATCTTCCAAGCTCAACCCCGAGAAGTTTGACTTGACAGCTGCATCCGAAACCCCGCACCCGGTAGCTAACTACTAAATCTTGACTTCTCAGGTAGCTCACCGATTCCCCCCCCATCAAACCTGAAAGCCATCTTCTCTCCCCTCATGCTTCATCCCCAAACCGGCTGAACTTGCTGCCCCGAAGCCTGAGTCGGGGTTTAGGCTTTACTATAGGGGCCTAAATATTTACCTATACTATTTTGGGGGTTCCTTCTTATAAGTATAGTAAAATGGGCCCCAAAACCCTATTGACATTATTCAGGCCCCATAATTAGGGTTTCTAGATCCTCGCTTCGTCCACCCAAAGCCATGGGAACACAAGACGGAAGTCAACCCCAGCCCTTTGGCGGCAGTTTGTCCGAGCCTTCGCTTCCCACCTCAACCAGGGTCTCTTTTTCAAGTTCTACTCTAAACCCCTTGGGGTTCTAGGGCTTTGCGAGTTGGGGGGTAGGGTTTCATATCTAGGATGCAGGTTCGTTGTAGGGTCCAGGGTATTGGGCAACCCTGGACCCCGCTGACGGATGCTTAGATACATCCACGTCAGTTTGTTGTCTGTATCTATTAAAGGGATCTATATATACATATATGTATACATAGTCTATCGGTCTATCGATCTATCGGTCTACCTGTCTGCCTATCTATCTATCTATCTATTTATCTACCTGTCTGCGTATCTATCTATCTGTCTGCCTATCTATCTATCTATCTGTTTAGCTAGTTATCTATCTATATACATACACATGCATACTTTCTCTCTTTTCTTTCTTCCTTCCTCCTTGCTTACTTGCTTTCTTGCTTTCCTATTGATGTTTCGTTGGTGAGGGTGGGGTATGTGGGGGGTTGGGTTGGTCTTTTGATTAGGGCGTGGATGAGAAAGCCCTCATACACATGATGGTTCTTATTCTGAAGCTTTGTCCTCATCCCCCCCGGAGCATGAAGCAATGCAAACCACTAAACTCACTGAACAGGTAGTTGCTGAGTAGACTAGAGTTTAGTTGTAGAGGCACAATAAGGCAAGCAATTATCTTTCTCGGTTTCCGCGTTCCGGAGACTCGCATCCAGCCAATTTGCTAGGGTTTAGTGTTTGAAAAGGGTTTAGGGTCTAGGGATTCCGGTTTCGGGTTTTTGTGTATGGCACTGTCTTTAGATCCGGGTCCTTTGTGTTTCAAGGCTTTTTGACATGATCGAGAAGTGGTATTTTCAGGAGTCAGAGAATGACCAATAGAAGAGTGGCCTGCATCTCGCTTTGGTGAGGGGTAGTGTTTCCCAACCGTCCCGTCACTCAGGCTATGTGGCATACCCATGCTGCTCTGGTTGCAGTTTGGGGTTGCGGAGAGGTAAAACCTTGGGGCAGGGTTTAGATTTTGTGCCGCGGGAGCAAGTGATTCAGTGGCTCAGGCAGATTTCTCAATTCTGATTCTGCCCACGCGACTTAGTGACTCCAAGTCTTGTCTTGCTTGATGGCTGTGGCGTGTGGGCCATAGGTATCAGACCGAGTTTATCCCTTGCATGACGCTGTCGAGCGCTAAAGCCCAAAACCTACTTGTCGTCCTCCTTCTGCGGGTACAGTAGCTACTTGCCTAGCTAGCAATGTAGGGAGTATAACTGTACAACTATCTCTGAGCTTGCTTGTTCCTGCAAGGCCTACTAAGGCCCAGAGGAAGTTAGTTTGAAGAGGGCAGCCGCAAAGCCTAGGCAGCCGCTGAGCCCCGAACCGGGCCGGGCCCTTCAAGCGGACTTAAAGGAAACCCCATTATAGAACCCTACAGTACCCTTAAAGGAACCTCAAAAAGGGAGCCCCATTATAGAACCGTACTATAGGGTTCTATGACAGGGTCCCTTTACAGGAGCTCCGAGCCCGATCACCCAAGGAAGTGGGTGTCGCTCCTGATGCTGGTGGCGCAGACCGTCACTTTCTCATAGTTGGGTAACATTTTTCATTTTTATGGGTGCTTAATTAAACCCAATAAGGAATAGAACTGTAAATTTTTAGTACCATCCCAACCATGAACTAGGTCAGCGTCGTCTTCGCCATGCGTCTCTCCAGAACTCGGGCCACCGAAGGCCTTCGCAGCTTTGGGTTCGAGATTCGTAATGTAGGAACCTGCAATCGAAACCTTGGGTCGTTAATTGTCAGGGCTCTTTCTTATGGATCCTAATATCTAGGTTCCTGAGTAGTACCCTTTTGCCCTTTTAGTTTAGGGTCCCCTTATTAATATGCCCTGGCTCTTTCTTATGGATCCTAATATACTGGAAGTTGCAGGACCAGGGTTTCTTCATCAGGTTCCTATGCTAAGGGGACTTCACGCATCCCGAGAGGTCGCAAAAGCTTAGGATGCACCAAAACCATCTCGGTTTCGGGTTTAGACACGTTTAGGCTTTGGAGTCTGGGGCCATAAACCCTAAACCCTAAACACTAAACCTTAAACCGTAAACCCTATAAACCCCATAAACCCCATAATAAGCCCTAAACCTTAAGCCCTAAACCCTCAAACCCCTTTGAGGAGACCACGGCTCCGTGACGATTTTGAGGCACCCTAAACCCTGAACCCTCAACCCTTCTGGCTGGAAAAAGATCAAAAAAAAGCCCTTCAGAGTAGTCTAAACCCTAAACCCTAAACCCTAAACCCTCAGAGGAAGGATCGGAGCACCCAAGTGCCAAGAGCCACCAAGGAACAAAGGGGCCTGAAGGCTTGGTAATACTGTTCCTTGAGTGTTTAGGGGTTTAGGGTTCAGAAAGTTTAGGGGTGTAGGGTTTATAGGGTTCCTTGCTACTAAAACTCGGTATGATTTATTGAGGCCTGTACAGTACTCACAGCAACAGCCGACCTCAAGCCGTCATGGGGATACGATTGCAGGAGCTTCGTAGCTGCGTGTGGCTGCGTTGACACCCGAGCCTCTGCCCGATGCCATAAGGCACCGAGAAATCTTAGACCTCTATCGCTTGGCTTCTGCAACTCTTTAGAACATCCCCTGAACCCCAAACCCTACTGAACCCTAAACCCTAAACCCTTAGCTCAAGGTGCCCTAAACCCTAGCTCCATTTTCCCGCTGGGGGGTTTCAGGAATCAAATCCTCCACCCTACACTACTTGAATGGCGGGTTCTATGGGCTGCTCTGAAGTTTCTTGAGCGGTTTAGGCGATGAAGAGACTTCTAAACCCCTAAACCCTAAACCCTAGACCCTAATCCCCCCCCNCCCCCCCGCGACGTTGGGAGTCGCAGTACTTTCAGGTCGGACTATAAGTACTGGCGCCTGAGAATTGGGTGACAGGTGATGTAAGTATGGTCTTTGTACCAATGATGCTGCCTGTAAAGTCCCTGATGCATGAAGCACAGTCTTCCGGAGTCGAAGTGTTGGGGATTGCAGCGCTTCTTACGGACAGCAGTCCTTACTAGTAACCCTGACTTATGGTACCCGTAGCAGGTAGTATCCCTTATAGTAAACCCTATGGTAGCTTCCAGAGTCATGCTAATCTACGAGTAATGACGCGAAGCCCGCTTCCTGTGCGATTCTTGCATGGAGTTGATTTCAGACCGGAGTTTGTGAAATAGGGCACCCACATTTCCTGAAACGGACACCTTGGGCAGGGCCGCGGTATCTCAACACCACGGCCGTGTTCTTCTCCGAGGCTCCATGCTGCTTCAGATTCGAGGGGACACATTTCCAGGGTTCAGGTTTTTCGTTGCGACGACGGACGGACCCCTTGGAGCGACAGCGGCTTTATATGCTTGAACGAACGTGTGGAGCAGTACGGACCATGCTGAAAGACATTGGCTTTTTTGGACGGGGCCTGCTCGAATTGTGCTTTTTTCCACTTGAATTTAACGAAATTTTCGGCCACCGGAAACTTTCGAGAAATTTAACGAAATTTTCGGCCGCCGGAAACTTTCCAGAAAACTGGGGGGTTATTGTAAGGGCCATCGTCTGGTAAGGGGGGCGAAAAGCCCGCCTTGTGTAAAGCAGTTCAAGATTTTATAGTAGGCATTTAGGATCCCGACCCTCCAACGAATTGCCATGCGCGGAAAGCGTTCCGAAGTGAAGGGATGTGGTACGGAGCACGAAGCTAATTCTTCGCGCTCAGTTGCAGGCAGCAAGCATCCGTTCTGGAAACGGATGCCGTCGCTAAGCCCGTGTGCGCTGGCGATGCCATTAGCTCCTAGACGTCGCGACAGGCATCACCAGCTTTAGTTTAGGGGAAATCCATGAAGGCCTCTCAGCCAAACCGCAAACGGCCTAAACTTTAGAAGCCCGACAGCCGTGGAGCCTCAAAGACCCGAACCCTAAATCCTAGGCCTGCAACCCAAAACCCGCCCCCAACCCGAAACCCTTAAATTTAAACCCAAGGCCCTAAACCCCCTACCTGAATCCGTAACCTAAAAAAAAGAACCCTGAAACCTCAAGCACCTTGGCTTGGCAACCTGAGGTTCTGAAGCTCCTTTGCAGCTTCGTCTTCCTCAGCCACGAGCAGGGCAACGTCACGTCGGCGGCGCGGACGGTTGCGAAGACTTTCACGAGGAGTCTATCGATCTGACGACCTGTTGACCTGCGATCGACATATCGACCAAGCCATCTGTTATCTGATCTTCTATCTGTCTACCGACCTACCTACCTATATTTGTCTGGGCCTGGATGATGAGTAATGCTGCTCCTTAGGGTTCCGTTATATATCGGTATACACATAATTCACATAATATGTACGTACGTGCATACATGCCCACACACACATCTATGTTTGTGTATGCTTTGTACACAAGCCCGGGCAACCCAGCCTGCTGACTGAAGGGCTGTTGCAGGTCCACGAGGTTCTCGAAGTTTAATGCCGCTTAACCCCCCAAGCTAAACTTTAGACCTCGAACCTTAGGGTTTAAGGTTTAGGGTTGCGTGAACTCTAAGCGTAAACTTAAGGCCTAAACACCCTGCACCCGTCCTCCGCTACCCTTTCCTGATCAAAAGGTTATTCTTCAAACCGGATAAGGGATCCGGAATTGAGGGAAGGCCGCGTTTCCGGGTACAAGCCTGAACCTTAAACATCCCGAAGCCTTAAAAACCGTAAACCTTGTACCCCAACAGCATAAACGCTAAACCTTACAACACCCTAAACCCGATACCCCTTAAATCATAAGCTTGTTTATACCTTAAGCCCCAAACCGTAAACTTTCCTGCAGAGTTGCAGGAGTGGCATTGAACTCCTCAAGGTCAGCGTGCCCTCGCTGCTGTACACGGCCTACGCCTCGGTGTGCGCAAAGGGGAAAAGGATGGATGTTGGGGGTTCATGCGGGTTTTGCCTGGTTTGGGGGATGTTATAAGGGTTTGCATGAGGATCTTTTTCCCGACCGTCTTATAGGGGCCTTATTGGTATTTCTCCATAGTGTCCTTCAGCCTGGTCATAGCATAACATACCCCCCAAAACTCTAGTCCAATCGTTACCTCAAACCCGCCAGCTCCAACACGCCAGATACTATGTATTGTTTGTGTCATGGTATATTCTGATATTTAAGTATAGATCGTTTTGGATATTGTTCCATGTTGCTACAATGTCATTGCAGGTTTTTGGTATATTACAATTAATTGTAGAACTCCAAGATGGATGGAAGGTCCAGAACAACTTGCTCTTCATTAGCCTCTCCAACCTCAGCGGTGCAGTGCCTCCTAGCAGCAGGTGCTGTTTGGGTTTAGGTCTCCAGGTGCTTTGCGTTTCAGAATTCCAGAGTCTTAGGGATTTAGGGCTTGAGGGTTCGATTTCCTAAACTTAAAACCCCGTTCTGTCAACAACCAAACTGGTACTCAATAGTATCTGCAGGCCAAAAAGGGTGATAAAAACAAAACACAACCCTAAACCGCCTAAACCTAAACCGTGCTTTTGGCATATCCGGGTTTGGCCTTGGCTAGAGGTTTCCGAGCTTCCGACTCCCGCAGTTTCGGGGTTTCATGGGGTTTTGGCGGCCCTTCCCCAAGAGCTTCTTGCAGTGGTAATAGGGTTTAGGGTTTGGGGTTTACGGGTCTAGGGTTTTCGTAGTTAACCTGACATTCAACAGCCTTATGCCCGATATGCCAGCGGCTCCACATAGCTCAGGTACCAGGTGACCTACCAGCTGAAGATCTTGACCACCGCGGTGCTCAGCGTCATCATCCTGGGCAAGGACGCGATGTGTAGCAGACTCTCTGTTATAGAGACCCTACGTCCTAAACCGGCTGTTTATCGAATGGAGTGTTTGCAAGAAGCTTTGCACAGTGCATGTCTTGGTTCATGATTCTTGGGGTTCAATCTAGGGGGACGTACGATCACACAGACATTCTAGTGCTTCTAAACGCGAAATCTACAGTTCAAGTATCAGATGTTCAGGCTCCTTGTTCGTGCCTTTTGACCGGCGGAGTGGGTAGGCTGGAGTCTTGAGACGAGATACCTGACCTTTCGGAAATTGAGACTGGTTCTGGGATCGGTAAGTCCTACAACTCAAGGCCCAGCTCTTCCGGGTTTAGGGTTCGCGGGTCCTCTTTGCTTCCTTCCCCGTGGCTCCTGAAAGCTTGAAATCTACGCAAGCAACCGAACCACCCCAGACCCACCCACAACTACCCAGCCTTTAACCCTTTGGGTGGTTGTTTTTTCTAGCGCTAGGACCTTCATCGCCGCAGAAACTTTGGACCATAAGCCTAAACCCCACACCCAAACAAGAGCTATACGACGATCGCCAAATCCCACGTCCCCGGAACACCAAGCGCAGCTTGAAAGCCTAGTGATGGATCCCTATCCTTAGCATCGGGCATCGTTTACCTCTTGTGACCCACCTTTCTTGTACCGTACTCGTAAGCCTTGCTCTAACTGTTTACCACCGCCTGGAATGGTTATGCCTCAAGCCGGCCTAGCACGTATGCTGGGAAACATATTTGGAACCTCTTAAAATCTACATCTCGAAGGCATATAGTTTCTTGTTTTTTTTTGGCATCGTCTGGCGTATGGGGCTCTCTAAGAACTCCTTTCGGCTAAACCCCTCAAACTACCATAATATCCTATACATTGACATACTATTACAGACCAGAATATACTATACTTTACCATAATATACTATAACGTACAGGAGCATATACCATAGTATAGCGTAGTATGCTGCAACAGTATACTTTAACATAACTCCAAAACGCAAGAGTTTCCACCGATCAGTCACTGGGGCTGGAGAAGTGGTGCATCCCGGCAGCAAGACTTCGAACTCCGGAGACAACAAGGTAGGGTGTAGGATCTATGGTTTAGGGTTTAGGATCTATGGTCGAGGGTTTAGGGTTCAGGGCTTAAAGGTTTAGGGTTTAGGGATTAGGGTTCAGTGCTAGTTGCGGTTTAGGCGTTTAGGTTTAGGTTTCGCTCATGCTTACAGTGGTTTGGAGTTTGCTGGATTTCATGCTTTCGAGGGCTTGGCGTCGTGGGCGACGAAATCCCTTTTCTGGATGCCTTTAGGGGTGAACTACTGTATAAGGTCAGAGTATGGGAGCTCTAATCACTAGAGTAGGTTTTGGAGTGTATTATAGTATGCTTCTAAAAAGGAACCGTATGAGTAAAATAGGTGATCGTTCTGGCTTCTCTATTTGTTCATATCATATGAAGGAAGGTCTGCATTGCTGGTAGCCGTTGTGTGCATCCGTAACAAGAAATCCCAACATACATTTGTAAGCATCGATGTACTTTCCGTGCATCCCGAAGCCTTCATCCCTCCAGCCCTAAACCCCAAACTCCAAACTCGACCTAAACCCCTAAACCCTAAACCCTAAACCCTAAACCCCAGGCCCAACATCCCTATAACCCTACACCCCAAGCCCTGAAACCCTCAAGCTCCAAGCCGTAGGCTCCATATGGGAGTTTCCTAAACTAGGGGACCCTACTACGGTACCCTAAATAGTAGGATCCCTGAAAAAAAGACCCCAAATATGGTACCCCTAATTTCGGAAACTCTAAACCCTGAACCCTAAACCCTTTATAGAACCCCTATAGATCCCTTTAATTTAAGGAACCTGTAAAGGATCCCCCCCCTAATTTTCGGAAACTTCCATGGAGCAAAGGTGCCCTCTTCATCCTCTTTGCCGGAGTGGCCCTGATCCAGCTGCCTCGGGGTGAGACGAAGGTCCCTTTAACCTCCAGACAGGGCTTAGGGTTTAGGGGTTTAGGGTTTAGGGTTTAGGGTTTTGAAGGGTTTAACTATAGGGCCTAAATAATAACCCACTACTATTTGGGGGGTTCCTTATGACAATTATAGTATAGTGGGCCCCAAAACCCTATTCTAATTATTAAGGCCAGTTCGTAAGGTTTTCGCTCAAGACCCTCGTAAAGCTCTTTCAAAACCCAACAAAACTCGTTACAGCCTTCCCTCTAACCCTGAAAACCCCACACGCAAACAGGCCTCCTCGCCCAGCGGCGGCAATGCAGCTGTGGGTCTCGCGGCCGTGCTCTCTGCTTGTGCGACCTCCGGGTGCCCCTGCGGCGGGTTTGGGGCATTCCAGCTTCGGATTTTGGGGTTGAGGGTTTTAGTAAACCTAAACCCCAATCCAGTGTTGAAGGGGTTTAGGGCGTTAGGGTTTTGGCGTCTAGGGTGTTAGAGTTTAAGGGTCTACGGCTTTTAAAGGGAGGTTATAAGGTCTTTGCATTCTTTTGATAGGGTTGTAGGTTTCTCTTTAAGGGTTGAAAGTGTTTCGAGCGTTTTAAGGGTGAAGAGTTGGAGTTTAGGGGTTTGGGGTGTTAGGGCATGTAGTGTAGGATTCAGGTTTCGGGGTTTCGAGTGTGGGGGTTTTGCGTAGAGTTCGGAGTTAGGGGCAGGCCTGGTTCAGGGTTTGGGGTTTAGGGATTTCGGGTTTAGGGGTTCAGGGTTTAGGGATTTCGGGTTTAGGGGTTCAGAGTTTAGGGATTTCGGGTTTAGGGGTTCAGGGTTGAGGGTGTGTATTGGGATTCCGGGTTTAGGGGTTCAGGGTTTAGGGATTTCGGGTTTAGGGGTTCAGGGTTGAGGGTGTGTATTGGGGTCCTTTATTCGCTGGAAAGCCGCACTGAAGCCCCAAGAAGGCCACTACAAAACCCATTAGCTAGGTTCCTGAGTAGTACCCTTTTGCCCTTTTTAGTTTAGGGCCCCCTTATATAAAAAACCCAGTAGGAGGAAAAAGGGTACCCTTATTACAAAGGGGCTACTCAGGAACCTAGTTAACGGAGACACCTACGAACCTCTGTAAAATCCGAAGCCCCATGAAGCCCTTTCACGGGGAGCCTATGAACGCCCATGAGGAGAAACGACATACCACGTGGTGTTCTGGTTTACGGGGTTGCAAAAACATCATGCCCGACCCTAAACCCAAACCCGAATCGAGACTCCCAGTCTTGGCGAACACCAGGTCGGGGTGTGGGAAAACAAACTCCGAGGTTTCCCTAAATCTTGAGCCTGCGCCCAGAATGCTGGTTCGGACAACTCTCGAGTCCTTACCCTAAACCCCAAACCCTAACCCCTACGCTAGCGTCCGCCCTGCACCTCGTCCATGCGTTGTCTTCTAACTCGTGCGGAAGATCGACCCGAAGCTTCGAGACATGGGGGGTTTAGGGTTTAGGCTTTAGGGTTTAGGGTTTAGGGTGGCGCTGGCTTCGACGCTCGACTCGAACATGGAGGAGTCGGGTATGCAGGGCGAAGACGGGTATGCGGAGGGCTCAGCCGGAACATCCACTGACTGAGTATTCTCCTGCCACTCACCCCCCTCCGTCAACCTGGCATTGCGGATGTGGAGACTTCTGTAGAGGGAGAGGAGGGGTTTGAACAAACAGCTGCAAGATCCTGAATCCTAAACCCTGCATTGATTCTTCGCCGGCATAAACAGGACTTCGACATAAACGTCCGTTCGAGATAGTATAAGGTTCTGAGTAATTAAGTAGAATAGTATTCCGTAGTGTTCCTGAATGAAATCAAGAATTACATACCTACATACCTACATACCTACATACCGACATACCTACATACCTACATACCTACATACCTACATACCTACTTACATACATACATACATACATACATTTTCCATTTCGCAGCATTCAGAGGAGTTCGCTGCCTAATTCAAACATGAAATCTAGCAGTATGCAGTCAGGAAGGAAGGCGCCTGCATATTTGCAGCACTCCGCCTCTAAATCCTGGCGCAGAAATCTGCAAAACCCAGCCTTAACGCAAGCTAGCATCGCTGCTGGATTGGCGTTTAGGTGGAGATTGACCCGGCACCGCAAAGGCCAAAGCCGTCTCCCACTCAAGCAAAACTTCAAAGGGCAATCCTTAAGCCTTAAGCTCAGAAAGGCGCCAGGATAACAACTCTACTGCCAACATCCCCACTGCGGATGGGGTAGAATGCGTTCAAAATCATGGAACATACGTAACCCGCACACTTATGGCCAAACTGCGCGTACACAGAATGGCCTCAGCCTGAGCCTATTCCTCGGGGCAGGAGAGGCAAACTGCAAGCTGTACGCCCCTTACTTACAGCCCGTGGCCACAAAGGCCACGATGCACGACACAGGGCAACAATCAACAGTTGTCGTGCCGCCCAGTCTGTCCATTGTCCACATTTGATTGAACCGATCATTCAACAAACATATACACGCCACATGCACGCACACTGTCACTTGCAGTCTCAACTCCGCTGAAATGTTGCTCATCATGGTGCGGTCTTTCTCCAACAAACTCTTGTCCAACGCCTCGCCCTCGACATTGCGGAATCGCATGGTGTCGTTGTGGATGGCGGTGGTCTGCTTCATGCCCTCCCGCTCGTGGCAGCAAGGGCCATCTGCCTCGACGTTCTGCTGCATGACGGCGAAATTGTTGTCCGAGGCATCGCCCTCGACCCTGTATAATCGCATGGTGTCGGTATGGGTGCCGGTGGTCTGCTTCATGCCCTCCCGCTCGTTCATGTAAAACCCAAGAGACTTACAGAAGAAGTGGAGTCGATTCATGAATGTGCTCATCCGCACATACTGCCCCGGAACCCTACACTCCGAACTCTAAACCCTAAGCCCCTGTCATAGGCCCTAGATCCTAAACCCTGAACCCTAAACCCTAAACCCCAAAGTTCAAAGCCTTGACTCCAAACCTGGGCGTCAGGTTGGCCGGGGTGTACTTGGAGAAGATTCTGAAGCAGACGGATTCTTCCATTTGGATGAGGCGCGGGTTCCTGGTCTCATAGGGATTAGGGTTTAGAGTTTAGGGTGGCGGGTTTGCGGTAAAATAGCGTGTAGGCGACGATGGCGACGAGCTGCGAAAGCCTACCTAAAGAAAGCTTTTCCTTTTATCTCTCCCACCTCATGCCGTATTAAGGCGGCCAAGCCGCCCAAACCAAGTCCTTTTGGGGTTCAGGCCTCAAGTGCTGGGCGGGGCAAGGGCTGCGAGGGGCACTTCGACGTACGGCTCGGAGGTATGAGACTCCGTGCATAGAGCAAACATGAAGGAAACAGTCGAATCCACAGTTGGGCCTCCTACATGACCCGTCTATTGCACTTGCCTGCAGGAATATCCAGCTAGCCTTCTTCGGTGGAATACTGGCCTACATCGGCTGCTACATGCAGGCCTGCTCTTTGCCATCGCCCTTGGCACGTCTGGCATTGCAAGAGCTCCAAGCCCACAGCAGACCATCAAGCCTAATAAACCCCAAGCCCTCCAAACCGCGAAGTCCCGGATCCTCAAATCCGATACCTGTACCCCCAAAGCTACCTGAACCAACAGTCCCGAACCCTGAAAATCCTTATGCTTTCCAAGCCACCATGGGCCCAGCGTCGCCAAATCCTAAAGCTGCAGCTGTCCTATACGGGAGTTTCCGAAAATTAGGGGTACCTTATTTTGGGGTCCCTATAATAACGATCCTAGTATTGAGGGTATTATGTCAGGGTCCCCTATTTTCGGAAACTCCCATACTAATCATCCTATACCACACTATGCTATACTGTACTACGCGATGCTGTGGCCACGGGGTTATGAGCTTGATCCCTGTCAGGGTTTACGAGGTTTAGGTGTTCAGGGGCTTCGGACTTTAGCGCTTTAGGTTTTGGGTTTTGGTGCTTCGGGTTTCGTTTTTGGTGAAGTGTAAGTTTTAGGGTTATTTAGGGTTTAGGGTTTAGGGTAAGTTTTAGGCGGCAGTAGCTGCCATGGCCTCCAGCAGCGAAGATAAATAGCCTTTTGACGCTTGCTGAAAGATTTCCGAGATTTTCCGAGACTGGCTCGGGTTCCCTTCATGGTTTGAAGCAAGAAACTCCCAGTGTAGTCCCTTTATTATCCTTTGACATACTCAGATCGACTATTCCATGCATCCCCGCATGGTCTGGAGCTGATTTGACGACGCAGGCTTGAGTACCTAGGGTTTAGGGTTTAGGGTTTAGGTCAGAGTACACATTTATAATGGCAGGTAGAAGGAACAAGACAAATCATGGCATGCGGATATTTCTGCATCTGAGGCCTGAGGACGAGGAAGATGACTGGGATGACGATGCTTACGGCAACTAGTGCTTATTCTGAACTGACGATGGTGGTAATGACGGGGGTAGTGGAAACATAAGGATGATGGTGGTCATGGTGATGAGGATGTCTGTGGGACCCTGTGGCTCGCAGAGCATTCGAACTTTGCCCCCCCACCACACGCCAACCTAACGGATCCTGAAGCCTTAAATCTTAATGTCAAAGTTTTCAATCCCGAACCCAACTTTTCGGAAATCCCCGCGACCCTCTACGGAACCATACAAGGCCCTCAACAACACTGACGACTTAACTCCTAAACCCCGACGGCCTTCGTTTGAATAGTGTCTTGGGGTATATCATACTATCACTATAACAAGGAGCCCCAAGGAATATTACGGGAAAGAAGCCAGGCTTCATTAGCCCCCACAGAACCGATAAAGGAACCCTTAACCGACCTCGTACAGGGCCGTCAGTGGCTGTTGCGCCCGATTCTCCCTGATGAAGCCTCGATAAAACCCTCAAGCACCCCTATGGTGATTCTTTAAATGGCCACTAGGTCAGTCTTCCTGTTTTATTGCAGGATGGCGACCAGATTCGGCAAGATGGTTTCCTGCAAGGCGCAAGTGCGAGCGCCCGAATGGTTTTGTTGTTTCTAGGTTTCCTTTAAAGGTTTCCTTGACCACCTTTCAGGGTTCCTTCAAGAGTTCGTTTTCGGATTCGTGGATTCCTTTCAGGGTGTTCTTGTAATGCGCTTGTATATTGGGTCTTCGGCTTTGGGGTTTAAGGCTAAGGCTTTGGGGGCTTAGGGCTTGGGTTCTAGATTTTTTCGTGGGGTGTTTCTTGGGTCCAGGGCTTGTGGTGTTTAGGGTTCCGCGATAGGGTTTGTTAGAGAAGATGTATCTTTTTGGTTTTTCTTCGGGAGGCGCCTTTTGCCAGTGGGAGGGGCATCTTGATGGGGTTTCGTAAGGGTTGTGTCATCGTAAGGCGTAGAATTTAGGATTCAGAGAGTTCATAGTTTTTTGGGCCAGAGGGCTTTGAACATGTTGGGTGTTGGGCATAGAGAACATAGGTAGAGCTCGTTCAACTCTGAAACGCCAGCCCTTGAGTACTTAGCTCGTGCAGTGAACTTTGTTAGCCCGAAATCTTAAATCCCGAGGACACCGATGAATCCGCCCATTAATAGGCCCATTAATCCCTATCCCTTTATCCACAGCCTCTTGGGGCTGAACCCCGAGCTCGCATGTTGGGTTTTGGGCTTTGGGCTTAGGGTCTGGTGGTTTTTAGTTTGGGGTTGACAGGATCAAGGCTTCCGGTTTGCGGTCTATGATCTAGGGTTTCGGGTTTAGAGGGGCAGCGTTTAGGGGGCGGGGGTGAGGCTAGGGCTCTTTTCTGAGTTCGTTGGGGACTTCGGGCTTGCTGAAACTAAAGGGTCAGGGGAGTGAATATGTAGCGGTATGCTTACCAGAGTGCTTCTGGCCATGCGCCTAAACGCCGAAACCGAAACCCTATGCCCACGACCTTGGAAAAGCTGTTGGGGTATGACAGAGGCATTTTGGATGTTTCTCTAGACTGGTTATTCCGACCTAAACCCTAAACCCTAGACCCTAAACCCTGTACATTTCTTGCCATCAGCTTCAAGACTGATAGAACGTCCGAGCACCTAAGGCTCTCCGAGGTCTACTGAGTCGAACATAGAAGCCTGAATAATTTCCAATCGTACTCCTTAGGTTTCCTGAATATATACATACTATGATACCCCAAACCCGGTTCTAATCTCAACTACCGAGGTCACTCATGTCAAGGGATCTAAGAAGAATAGTTCCACTGGCCCTGGTTAAGGTTGAGAGTTGAGGGTTTAGGGTTCGGGGTTTGGGCTTTTCGTTTTCTTACTCTTTTATATCGGGGGTCTTTTCAGAATCATTTCCGCGACGACTGCCAGCTGGCAGGCTACTCCTCGCTAGTCTGGGCCGTGATTGCGCTGCAGGCCACGGGTTAGGGCTCTTGCCTATGTAGCGTTTGGGATTTAGGGTTTAGTCCGAAACCCTAAACCCTAAACCCCCAAACCCCTAAAACCCGAAACCCCCTAAACCCCTAAACCCCTAAACCCCTAAACCCCTAAACCCCTAAACCCCTAAACCCTAAACCCTAAACCCTGAACCCCTAAACCCCTAAACCCCTAAACCCCTAAACCCTAAACCCTATCGGCCGGTTTAGGCTTAGGATGCAGGGCTCGGGTATAGGCCCTCTACAGCGGAGTCCACCGCTGCCCTGTTCTCAGTGTTTCTTTCTTCAACTTACCTTTGCTTAGTGGTGAATGGAGGAATGGGTTTAGGACGGTTTAGGGTTTAGGGTTTAAGGGGTTTAGGGGTTTAGGGGTTTAGGGTTTAGGGTTATAATTGTACCCCATTCCTCCATTCCCTACTAAACAAAGGTAAGTCAAGGCTCTGGTTGAACGAACCCGAAATCCCCAACCCCCCTTAAAAGCCCTAAGCCCCAGACCCGTGAAGTCCATGCTCCAAGCAGCAGGCCGTAAATGGGAGTTTCCGAAAATCAGGGCTACCGTAAAATTTTGGGGTCCTTAGAATACGGATCCTACTATTTAGGGTACTCTATTAAGGTCCCCTATTTTCGGAAACTCCCTAAACCCTAAACCCGTCATAGAACCCTTATAGATCCCTTTAAGGAACCCTAGGGTCCCCTATTTTCGGAAACTACCAAATCCTGAACGCGAAGCCCCGAGTCGTAAACCCGAAACCCTAAACCCGAAACCGTAAACCCTAAACCCTAAACCCGAAACCCCAAACCCCTAAACCCTAAACCCTAAACCCTAAACCCCAAACCCTAAACCTTAAACCCTAAAGCCCAAACCCTGAACCCGAAAGATCCCAAAGCCTTGAAGCCCACATCCGTCCTTCGCCGAAGGCTTGAACTCGGAATCTCACAGAACTGGGTTCTTGCTAATTAAGGAGTTTAATTTAAGTGGCCAAAATAGGGATCGATAGTAAATACTACGGTTTCCTTAATATGCTAACTGAAGCTATTCTAACCCTAAACCTCAAACCCCGACATCTGTGAGGCGGTCGGCGGCCTGGTGGTGGCTGCGGTGCTCAAGTACGCTGACAACATCCTCAAGCGCCCTGGCTTTCTTAACGGTTTGTTCAGGGTTTTTGGTTTTGGGCTTTGCGCTTTTGTTTTGCTTTTCGGGGGGTGGGGGAGTGGTGAGGGTTAAGTGTTCCGGATGCAAGCTTTGGGTTTCTGGAAGGATAGGGATTTTAGGTCTCAGGGCTTTGGCTTTGGAGGGCTGTTGGGGGTTTAGGTATCATGCCCCAGGCCTTGGAAACAGGAGCTGGGTGCTCAAACATCGACACCGTAAACCCCTAAACCCTAAACCCTAAACCACGAACCCCAAACCCGAAACCCTAAACCCCTAAGCCCTAACCACAAACCCCAAACTCCTAACCCTAGACCCCAAACCCCAAACTCCTAAACCCCAAACCCTAAGCCCCGAACCCTTAAGCACTGGAGCGCCTGCCGCCCTGAATCTCTTGGTTTAGGGTTTAGGGTTTAGAACTAGGTTCCTGAGTAGTACCCTTTTGCCCTTTTTAGTTTAGGGCCCCCTTATATAAAAAACCCAGTAGGAGGAAAAAGGGTACCCTTATTACAAAGGGGCTACTCAGGAACCTAGAGGATGTCTTTGTGATGTTCTAGTATGTTACAATGTATTATAGTATATTCTTTGTTCACTAGAGTCTATTATGGTACACTAGAGTATGTTGTAGTACATCAGGATATATTCTGGTATATTATTGTGTATTGTAGTGTATTGCAGTATATTACAATGTAGTATAGTATATTGATTGTCAACTTGTAATATACCGTAGTATATTATAATGTATTATGGTAAATTCGAGTGTATGTATTTAGTACAGTATCTATTGGAACATAGCTTGGCACGAACTTCGAGGTTTAGGGTTCAGGGTTCAGTGGTGTTCAGGGTATAGGGGTGTAGGGTTTAGGGTTTTCACTGTTCCGACCCGGCGTCGTTTATCCGTTGCTTTTTTCGTGTTTCTTGTATGTGGATTCCTAGGCTCCGGCGACATTGCATACAGACCCTAAGCCCTCAACCCTAAGACTGCGACCCTAGGCCCTAAACCCGAATCGCGGCCTCCCTTTCGAAGTGCGGATCCGTTAAGATCACACATGGACCCAACGAGGGTCTTGCACGACGGTTTTGGATTCAATTTTTTGGGGTTGAGGGTTTATGGCTTTAGAGTTTATGTTCAGGTCTCTTTGAGGAGCAACCTTCCTGCAGCTTCTCCAACTTCTTCCTTTTCTCAACCTTCTTCTTCTCCTTGGGCTTCAATGTCTTTGTCTGCAGCGTCAGGTGCTTCGGCAACGCGCTGTCCATCGCCACGCTCTCAGCTGACGGAAGCAGCCCTGAGCCCCAATGCAAGGGCAGATGCTAAGACCCTGCCCTAAACCCTAAACCCTAAACCCCAAACCGTAAAATTTTAAATTCTGTCAGCTCCTAAAACCCTAAACTCCGTTTAGGGGGATAGGGGGCCGGGCCACGACCCAGGTGATCAGCTGCTTGATGTCTGCAGCGCTGCTGCAGGAGCCTGAAGCATCCACAGGGCGTGTAAGTTTAGACTTCAGGATTTAGGGCTTAGGGTTTAGGGTTTAGACTTCAGGATTTAGGGCTTAGGGTTTAGGGTTTAGACTTCAGGATTTAGGCTTTAGGGTTTAGGGTTTAGGGCTTATAGTGTGTAGGGTTAAGGTTGGCGGTACAGCAAGCCTTGGACGCCAACACCTACAACCCTAAACCTGCCTTGTCATGCTCTAGGTTCCCAGTAGTACCCGAACGCCCTTTGTGCATTTGGGGTTTCCTTAATTATTATAGCTTAATGCTACAAAAAGGGGTACCTTCAACATTGAAGCATTATGAACGGTTGATGTGGAACGGCACAGGCTTGAATATGTCATGTTCTGGGCTCCCAATATGGACTGCCTCTCGAAAGCTATGCAGTTATGTCTGGCAAGCTTGCGGTTTGGGATTTTGAGCCCCGTTATTCAAGAAGAGTTCAAGGTTAATTACGGGTTAGGAGCTCGGGATTAATACAGGGCCCCCAAACCCTGTTTTAATTATCAAGGCCCTTAAAGTAGCCCTCAAAGGACCCCTCTAAGGGAACCCTATTCTAACTATTAAGGCCCCCATATTAGGGCCTGCGAGATCCTAAAAACCCTACAGCTTTCAATAACCGGTTCGGTGCATGCCAAGCAGACACTTTTAGGGTCTAGGGTTGAGGGTTTAGGGTTTAGGAACCATTTTGGGGTTGTAGGCCCAGGGTTTCTTAATCAGGTTCCTACATTACCCAGCATCCTCTTGGGCCAAATATTAAACCTTGAATACGCTAAGCCTTAAAAACTTTCGAAACCTTAAACCCTGATCCATAACAGCGGTAAAGGCAAGAACACCCTGCACACCCTAAGCATCATCTTGAGCGGTGGACCTGCTCTAGACACTTTTGCCTTAGATGATGTGCAATCAGACCAGTTTAGGATTTAGGGGCTCAGACAAGTCTTGCCGTGCTGTTTCCTAAAGCCTGAAAGGATGCCAATAGAACCTTTCCTGGAACCTACAAGCCGTGGCGGCATGGGCTCATCGCCCGAGACCGCAAAGCACCGAAAGACACAACCCTTGCAGAAGAGGATCAGCCTCTGTGTATATGTGCTATGCAAACGCAAGCTCCGGAAGCTAGAGGTTTTAATGCAGCGAACACCCGAGCCCAGCGCCTTAAAAGCCTTAAAGCCTCAAACCAAAGAACCTTGAATCCCAACTTACTAAGTCTCAAACGCCCAGGACCGTGATAGAAGTTTTAAAGCACCACAATAAAAACCTGAATAGGTACTAGTCACTAGTCTTTCTCAGGGATCCTCACTACACAATTAGACAACTATACTATACTATCGGATTCTCACTATCAAAGCGCCTTCACTAGAAGACCCAACAAAGACCCCTAACCCTAAATCAGTTGGGCTCCTAACCATGGCATAGTATAGCTGTAGTGTAGTGTAAGACCCAAACCCTGTTCTGGGTTTAGGGTTCAGGGTTTAGGGTTGTAGTGTAAGACCCAAGCCATGTTCTACTCATAAAGCCCACACCCTTTCAGGAGTTCGATCCTGACATTCTTTTCGTGCTGGGCACGCTGCTGGTGCTCGTCGCGACGACGCTGTACAGAGCCTTGGTAGCTTCAGGTGTCTGGAGTTTGCGTTTCGAATTTGGGGGTTTTGGAGTTGGGGCCGGGGGGTTCGGGTTTGGGGGTGTTTTGGCCCGCAGTGGGAGGGGGGGGGATTTCACAAGCGCTTCATGAGGGTTTTGGAAAGTTACAACGGGGTTCCACCTAATTACCCAAGTTGTTTTCAAGGCGAAAAGAAATTACTGCGCAGATTTCTGGTTGCGCCTCCTTCTGGTTTTATCACAGAACCTAGAAGCCCTGAGCCGTAACGCCCAAACCGTGAACTCACAACCCTAAACCTCTGAGGTCTGGGTGTGCCTGCGGAGCTGAAGAGGCTGATTATCCGTGAGCGGGCGAAGGCCGCGTGCCTCTATCTTCTGGATTTATTGGCTTTCCACGGCTCTCTGCTTCTTTGAGGGTTTCGGTTGCAGTGTCGTGTAACGGTGCTTGTTTTACTCCTGTTGCTTTTGTCGCGCTATGAGGCTCTTTGTTTCTTTTTGGTGGAGTTGTACAGGGTTTTGGGGTTAGTTTTAGTCATCGTATAATGCTCTAAGCGATATAGGGACTCCAAGCAAGGGGTTATTGTCCAGCAATTCTTGGGCTTTAAGTGTTTTTAAGGCTTTTGTTTTCTTGAGTTTAGCACGCGGTGGACATGCCAAGCCCATCATGCTGGCGAGGTGGAAGATGGAGCAAAAGTGTGAGGCCAGGGCTTAGTACCCTTGTAGTACCCTTATAAACAACCCTTGCGGTACCCTTACCAAAAGACCTATAAAAGACCCTTATGGTACCCTTATAGCATCCCTTGATGGCACCCCTCCAGTACCCTTATAAAAACCTTTATTGTACCCTTATAGTACCCTTGTAAAGAACCATTGTAGTACCCTTACAGGAGCCCTTGTGCTACCCTTATAGAACCTGTATAGTATCCTTAAAGGAGCCCTTAAACCGCTTGAGTGTTCAGGGAGTCGGCAGGTGCTTCTCACAGCAGAGGTACGGTTGATGGAGATGCGGCCACCTGAAACCCTATACTCCAAACCCTAAACTCCAGGTAGACACCCTAAACTCTCAGCCTTAAGCCCTAGACCCGAAAGCCTAAGCGTAAAAACCCTTAAACTTTAACCTCTCAACTTTGAACTCTAAGGAGCACTTTGGGGCTCCGAAGTTTCAGTTGCAGATCCCAAGCGGCTGGTTTTTCGGGGCTCCGGGAGGGTTGTTTTGGGGGTTTAGGGGTTTTAGGGGTTTAGGGGTTTAGGGTTTGGCGGCTGCGCAAGGTTATGCAAGGTTAGGTTGCATCGGGTTCAGGACGAGTGTTGGGCTTGAGGGCTTGTGGGAGCGTTTAGGGGTTTTGAGCCTTAGTAAAAGTGTCATGGTTTACGATGATGGGGCTTCAGGCTTCATGTACATGTTCATCTGCTTTTGCAAGTGTCAGCAGTCAGGGTAGGGGTCTCGTCTCGTGCTTCGTACGACCCTAGGGTTGAGGGCTGGGGATAGGAGCAGTGAGCCCAAGCCCTTGATGTTGAAATCCAACCAGGCTTGAGAGGTTCAGCCGCGCGCGGTCTTTCAACAGCCTCACTGGTTTTTTGAGCGCAGCTCGAACTCAGATAAACAGCAGGATTAAATCCGAAATCCTACTGTAAACCCTCCTTAACTTCAATCCTTAACACTAGATCGGCGCACTGGCAGGCGAGAGTGTCAAAGCAACACCGAAACACCTGAGGCGTCTTCGCCCGCGCCCGCCCCCGCAGAGTGCCGAGTCAGTTAGACCAGAAGCCCTTGGAAGCGTCCTGCAAACTTACGAAGACCCTCTAAACCCTCAAACCCTGAAGCTCTGGAACTACGGACCCTCAAATCCTAGGCTACAGAATCCATGCTTAGCCCGGGATACGAGCTCACGAGCTGGAAATCTCAGCATTTCCCAGCAGATACAGTGCGCTGTACGATAGTATCCTATCAAAATGTGTTTTGAAGCTTCTAGCAACCGCAAAACGGGACTTCTGGGAACCGCCGATGCAGCCACATTCTTTTCATCGTTTACCCGCTCAGACGGCAATCGCGCGCCTGGTGAAAGGAGATCCAAGACTCAAGACCCTACGCCATGTTCTTGAGCCTTGTAAGGCTTAAAGAAACGCGTAACGCACCAATCCGTACTCAAAACAGCCTTGAACCCTGATCCTAGCCTCGAAAGGGACGCTAAGAGGAGCACACGACCTCGTAAGTAGGATGAATCACTTTGATTAGGGTTAGACGCAGACAAACTATAGTTACTTTTTTGTTTTAATCCGAGGAGCGAAGCCCCCTGATCCCCCGAGACCCACTAAACCCCAAATCCCCTTCCGTTAGAACCTTGGTTAGCTGTCGCCCGAATACTATTTTACGGGTTCCTTGTTATCAGTATAGTATAACGGGCCCCAAAGCCCTAGTCTGATTATTAAGGCCCCTACATTACTTCGTCCCCCGATCCTCGAAGTGAGCCCAAAGCTTGGAAACGGGAAGGTCAGAGCCCCCCAGACGTGACCACCTGAACCACAAAGCCCTGAGCCCCAAGCTAAACCCTAAACCCTGAACACTAAGCCCTAAACCCTGAACCCCTGAACCCCAAACCCCAAAGCCCTGAGCCCCAAGGTAAACGTTAAACCCTGAACACTAAGCCCTGAACCCCCCAAGCCCTAAACCCTAAACCGTAACCCCAAGCCCTGAACCCTCCATAATCCCTAAACTTAAGCCCTAAACCCTGAACCCTAAGCCACAAGCCTTCAACCCTACCTTGAACTCTGAACCCTAGACCCTAAGCCCTAAACCCACAGCCAGCCCAAGACACACAGGTTCAAAGAGCCCTGAAGCCCGAAACCCGAAGCCTTAAACTCAGAATCCAAAGGCCTGCCTCAATCGAGGCTCTCTAGACCATCTGCGGAATAGAAGGAGGCCCCTTAAAAAAAAACCTCAGAATTCAAGGCGCAGGGTTCGGGGCTTCAGGGCTCACGGCTTCAGGGCTGCCGGTCTCTGGTTTTCCAGGCATCGATGACTCGAGCTTGCGCCCGAAACCCCAAAATCCTACACCCTGAATTCTAGGCCCACATTATACAGTACCATATTAAAATTATACTATACCATACTATACTATACTGTACCATACAGCAGTGACGCCATATGCGGGGCTCCTGCTTTAAAACCTGAGCAGGGGCGTTCAGGATTTTCGGGTCCACGGCTCCAGGATGCGGGGAGTTTAGGGGGCTTGCGGCCGCAGTGGAGGTTTCTGGACAGGGCCTAAACCCTAAACCCTAAACCCTAAACGCTAAACCCTAAACCCTGAACCTTGAACTGGCATGAAAGGCAGCTCAAGAAACCCTGAACTGGGTTTAGGGGTGGTGGAGAGCGGCCTCGCAAGAGCTGCATCAAGCTCAGGTGCAGCTGATCGAAAAGATCGTAGAGGCCGAGACGGCTGTCAGGGTTTGGGTTCAGGGGTTTAGCCTGTAGGGGTCAGGGCTGCATGGGTTAAGGATTGGGGTTTAGGGTTCAGGGTTTGGTGTTAAGGTTGTCGGGTTTATGTTCTCTGCAGAGCTTCGTATTTTTGAAGATGTTCCTCTGTTTGAAACTATCTTGCCCTTCGCTGTCACGTTATGGTTATGGTTGCCTTACGCTCGATGAGGAGTCTGTCTGTACTATACGGTTTCACACTGTTTCTACAAGCGCTCTGCAAGGGTTCTGTAAGGCCTTGTCAGAGTTTTACAAGCTGTGCAGGCTTGCATCTACGGAAGGGACCCTTGTGCCATGTTCGAACCTCGCTCTGTCATATTTGTCAGTGTCGGGCGGAAACAACGAAAACGTCGGATGGCCATCCATGTCCAATTGACTCCACACAGGTTACTTCGCCAACCCGTGCCCACAACCTGTTTCCTGCGTCCATACTTGCCGGAGCTTATTGAACCTTGCAGCTGTGTTCCAATGCGCAGTACGCATTACCAAGAAGGCATTAAGCAGTCTCCGGAAGAAGGCTCGGATGAAAGCCTGCGCCCAACCCACTTGGTCTAGGGTTGTAAGAATCGTGTAATATAGGGGCCTAAGCAATTGTATAATCCTATCCGAATTATTAAGGCCCCTATAGTAATCAGCGTGCAACTTTCGTGAGGTGCCCAAGGTGGAGGTCCAGGAGAAGTACGTAGACGTGCCGACCACCCTGTACCAGGTTCACTACCAGCGCTGGGGAATCGAGGGGGGTTAGTACAGAAGCCTGATAAGTTGCCAATACTATTCCTTAGGGTTCCTTATTACAAACATTCTTGAGCATGTACCCCCGAACACCCATTTAGTGAGTAAGGCCCTTATATCATGGAGATCCTTTGTTTCCATTTCTAGTTATTGAGGCCCTCATATTATGGAGATCCGGCTACCTTTTGCTCTCTGGTCTGGGCCCTCTACAAACTCAGATACATGTAATATATGGGCCGAAAATAATTACCAGTACTATTTGGAGCTTCCTTATTATCATTATACTATAATATAATCCAAACACTCTATTCTACTTATTAGGCAACATACTACCATGCTTCACGCAACCTGGGTCGGCATCAAGCTAAGGCTCGAAGGGTTGTCCTCTGTAGTCTTGAAGAGAGTTCCGAGTTTAGCGGTTTTGGAGTTTCCGAAAATGGGGAATCCGAATATAGTACCCTAAATAGTAGGACCCTTATTATAAGGACCCCAAAATAAGGTACCCCAAATTTTCGGAAACTCTAAACCCTAAACGAAAAGCATTTCCATCCATCCGGCGGCATTAATCTTTAGGGTTTAGGGTTTATCTCTTCAGATGCAGTTTGTCGGACAATCTTCACTGCTGCAGCGTAAACACTACACCTCCCGGGTCCGCAAATCCTTCATAGAAACTAGAGCCAAGAAACCCATGAAAGGAACCCTTAAAGCGACCCTTAAACGGAACCCTCAAAAGGAACTCTTCATGGACCCTTAAAGGGGAACCTGAAAAGGGACCCTTCAAGGAACTCTTTATGGGAACCTTACGGGATCCTTCAAAGCGACCCTTGAAGGACCTTCAAAGAACTCTTAATGGGCCCCTGGTACCCGACAAGGAACCTCTAAACGGGACGGACGCCTACAGGAACCCTAAGAAGGAGAGGAAACCCTAAACCCTAACTGACCCTTTCAGGAGAAGGTCGTGGAGGTGCCTCAGGTTCAAGTCGCTGAGGTCGCAGCTCGGCGCGGAGAGTCTTGCGGACTCTTCTGGGTTCTTTTTTCAGGGTTTCGGGTTCAGGGTTTAGGGTGTAAGGTTTAGGGCTTATGGGTTCAGGGTTTAGGGTTTAGGGTTCAGGGTTTAGGGTTTAGGGTTTAAGGTTTAGGGTTTAAGGTTTAGGGTTTAGGGCTTAAGGGGTTTAGGGTTCAGGGCTTCCGAGGTTCCTTTAGGGGTTTCCGTTAAAGGGCCCACTGAGGGTTTCTACTCACGGGCTCTTTTCAGAGTTAAAGTTCCTTTCAGTGCTTTTTCTGGCTTCGTTTCAGGGTTCATTCGAGGGTTCTTTTGAGGCCCCTTCAGGAGGGAGGGAGCCCGAAGAAGCGGCTTTGCGGAAGCTAAACTTATGGGCTTAGGGTTCAGGGTTGTGGGTTTTGGGTTTGTGGTTTAGGGTTTAGGGTTTGAGGCCTTGAGATAGCCTGAACCAGGCTTTGTAGCTGGATTTGAATATAGATGCTTCCTGGAATTTCAGGGGCTGCTTCGCCCCCGCTGGTTTTTGGGGGTGCAGCCACCAGTACCTAACAAACCCTAGCTCTTTCCAGAGTCTCAGAATCCTAAGCCGTCAGCACTTGAACCCAAATTTGCATCCTCAGTCCATGCCCGGAGCGAACATGGGATCAATTCTAAGCAGCAGAAAGAAATCGACATCAGAAACTATTGTAGGATTCATAACCATGGTTAACAGCAACTGTTATATGCCTGTAATTTGGTCAGAAAGAGCTATAGTCGTTATACTAGTCATGAAGGTAAACACCGGCAGCTATCGCGATAATGGAGATACGTCCAGTGGTCGAAACGAAACTAGCAGTCGCAAGACGCATGTCGCCCGATGCAACAGCATGACCAGTAGGCGACAGTAGAAGAAATTTTTGTACACTTTTTGATTGCCTGTACCGGCATGCTATCTCAGGTGAGACAAGTGCCCAAGATTGAGGTGCAAGAGGCTGGGGTGCCCAAAAGCGGCAATTCCGGATCGAGTTCTGAAGGAGCGTTCAGCTTCGCCTTAGTGAGGGGGTTTAGTTGTTGGGGTTCAACGACGGTGTAGGGTGTAGCATTGGGCTTCCATAAGGTTTTGGCATGCAGGGTCTGAAAGATGTAGGCATAGGGTTGAAGGTCTTAAGGGAAGTGTGCAAAAAAGGCCATGGGCATTGGCTCCAACCATCGTAGCTGCCAGACTCTAGACCCGGGACCTGCAACAGTACCAAAACCCAGAAAAACTTGTATCCGGAAGCTAGAGAGGCTCCGAATCCTCATGTACCATGGACCCAAAAACCTCAAACACTCCATGAGACAGAGACCGCCGTCCCGCTTGTTGAAGCCGTACAGGTCATGAAGGAAGTCAGCAAGCCCATCACTGAAGTCTATGAGAGGATCGTCGAGGTTTCCGGGAGAGTTCTTGATGGGCTTGCCGGAGGTTACGGTTTAGGGTGTAGGGCATTGGGTTTAGGGTTTGTAGGGCATAGGGTTTAAAGTCAAAAAGGAAAAGGTTTGGGGCCTTGCTTGTGGGTGGTTTCGACGCAGGGCCAGGGCGTAAGGCTTGAAGGTTTTTGATGGAGTCATGTACCCCCAAAAGAACCCCAGAAAGGACTCTTCCTGGTGAGTGTTCGCAGGATGTTCCATTGCCGGCTTGACCTTCAACCCTAAACCCCAAACCTTACAACGGCGCATAAAACCCTACACACCCCTGTCAGATCGAACAACCCTAAACCCTAAACCCTAAACGCATAAAGCCCTACAAAGCCAGAGACACCCCTGTCAGATCGAACAAACCCATAATATAACCCTAAACCCTAAACCCTAAGCCCTATATCAGCATGTAAGACCTCCAAAAGCCTCGTAGACAGCACCAGAGCTCCGTACTAAACCCGAAACCATGACCCCTAAACCCCTGAATTTCTAAACTTAAGACCCTAAACCCTGAACCCTAAACCCTAAATCATAACGCCATGTCCGGATTAAGTCCTTGGGTTCGGGAGCTTTCTAGCTGGATTGCTGGAGTGCCAAGGCTTTCAGAGGGGACTCCGCAGGGTGCTTTCAGGGCATATGCCTGTCCTACAAGCATCCGATGAGGGTTCTCGAAATAACGCTTCTACGCAAATATTCAGGCTTGGGGTTTGGGGTTTAGGGGCTACAGTAGGGGATAGGGCTTGGGGTTGGTGTTCTGGCTGATGTTCACTATACTGGCTTTTTTGTGCAGCAACCAACGACAGGTCGATATCTCTGAGATTGTCTGCAGCATCAAGCTTGTCAGCGGTCAAAGCACCGCATCAAGAACCTCAGGCCATGAACCCTGAAACGAGTGCATGTCCCGCCCCTAAACCCCTTATCCCTCTATCAGCCTTTACCTACCCTCCCTAAACCCTAAGCCCTTGTCTTTTATCTACGCAAAATAGGGCATTTCGCGAGGCCTCCAAACCTTGGACACATGAAATGAAATCAGTTTGGGCTGTTTATTTCAAGCCAGGGTTTTGACGAAACCCTAAACCCTGAACCCTAAACCCTAAACCCTAAACCCTAAACCCTGAACCCGAAACCCTAAACCCTAAACCCTGAACCTTGAAGCCGGTGGAGTTACGACAGACCGTAGCGGGCGGAAAAAGTTAAGCTCCGAATGAAGACTCAATCCCTACCCAGAGGCCCCAAAGTAGTTCCTTTTGGGGGTTACCTCATAGGATTCTATATATGAACCCCAAAAAGGAACTACTTTGGGGCCTCTGGGTAGCTGCTCATTTTGGAGGGCTTGTGGTGCTTAGACCCGTGGTCGCCGATGGACTTCGCTGCGGCTGACGCGCAGCTCGCCGCTGCGCTGGAGGCTCGTAGGAATTTATCCCGGGGGATACTTTTTAGGGTACTATCTCGGGATACTGTCGGAGACTCTTTCTTGATGTTAACAGGATTGTGGTGGGCTTGACTTTTTGAGGTCGGGTAGTTTCGTTGTTGGCTTTTGCTGTCAGGGTGGGGTTGGGGGTCAGAGTGGAGAGCCAGGGATAGGGAGCAGAGTATGGAATATGAGCTGAAGTGCTTCTATGTACGTAGTAATGCTGTTTCTGAGGGTTCCCTTTTACAACTATAGTATATGTACTCCCCAAACCCTGTTCTAATGATCAAGGACCCTCTAGAGTTTGTGTGGTGGCTGCAAGAAGGAATCCATTCCCTCAGCCGGCTGTTGCGCATGGGAGTGTATGCGCACTTTCTCCTGAGGGAGAGGCGCACACCCTCAATCTCTAAACTTCGCGGTCACTGGAATGCGAGGGTAAACTCATGGACGAATCCCATACTCCAAACGCTAAATCGTCAAAGCCCCACAGAGTTCCGGACGCCCTAAAGACCTTAAGCCCCAAACTCTGGGCTGCGATACTGTGGAAGGCGAACTGCAGGAAGCTGTCACGCTTGGCAGATTAGAGATAGCCTTTGGAGATAAATCGTGATTGCTTCTCTGATCACTACTGTCTGGGTGAAGGTTGCTGGGCAAGTAACTGCCTCTGCTTTTAACGTCGAAATCTTACCGGAGTTGGTTTTGTCCCCCGTTTCAGGAGTGTTGGAGATTTTGTACTGACCTGAATGGTGTAAACAGAGTTTGTTTTGGTGCCGGTGTGGTGTTGCCACATTTATCTCCTGGACACACAGGCACAGACTATATTCGCCACTCTGGCTCCTCTGTGAACCTAGCTTTGGTTAGTAGAAAAAGAATGGTAGGAATAGTCGTTATAATTGTACCCCATTCCTCCATTCCCTACTAACCAAAGGTAAGTGAAGCGCGAAAATCCGACCCTTGAGCCGAACCGCCCTGGACCCTACATCGTGGCAGGACGTCTCCTCTGCGACCCCTCGGCGCCACAACCTTAGCTCTGGGTATCAGGGCTGGCTTGGGACTCTGACTAATATAGACGCCGGAATACTTGCCAATAGTGTTCCTTATGACAAACTGTATTGTATTCCACCCACATGCCCTTTTCCAATTTAGTTGTTACGAAAAATCTAACCGCAATGGTGGAACCTGCCCGAAAGCTCGATGCTTCACAACCCGTGGGATCATGTATAGGCTCTTTTTATGGGCCGGATCTTTATGCCTATCCTTATTATCATATTGTTGTTCTCGTTATTGTTGTTATTGTTACTGCTATGATGACCTCAAGTTTCATAATTGTCAGTTTTAGTGTAGTTCTTCTTCTTCCCATGGTAACTATGCCCACTTGTATTCAAAGAGAAGTCGCCGTGATGCTTTCCCTAAACCCTAACCCTGAAAGCCTAAACCCCTAAACCCTGAGCCCTAACCAGAAAACCCCTAACCCCTAAACTCCCAAAACCAAACCCTGACCCCTACCTAAATCCCAAACCCTCAACCAGAAAGCTCCAAAACCTTTCCCAGGCGTTCTGGCGGCCGTGGGCGAACGACAGGTCCGGCGCTGGCGGGCGCGGCCCTCCCGGGCCACCGGGAGCTTTGGGGGGCCTTTGTTTTTTTTTTCTTTTGGGGGGGGGGGTCCTTAAAGGGTTGGTTCAGAGTTCAGGGTTTAGGGGTTTTCTCGGGGTGGCCCTAAGCTTGAGGGTTCTTTGAGAGTTCTACTATGCGGGTCTCATGCGGGTCAGGAGCTTAGGACGTTAGGGTTTAAGTTGTAGACATTTATAGGGGCCCGGGGGGATTTCTAGTAACGTCAGGAGTTTAGGACTTTAGGGTTTAAGTTGTAGACATATTTGGCGGCCTGAATAATCAGAATGGGGGTTTCCGAGGGGGATATTCTAGTAACCGTCAGTAAACCACCTTGTCTCAGCAAGGACAATACTCAGAGTATAGGGCCCTTGAGAAAAGGGGTTTGTTAGTCAAGGGTCTGCACTAGCGCTTAAGGTGCATGGGTTTAGGGTTGGGTCTGCTGAGAGGTTCAGCGGCCTTTTTTCAAGCGGGAGAAGTATGGCAGAAATGAACCTTCCTCCAAGGCAGGGCTTCAGGCAATGAGGGACCCCGACGGGTAGTTCTCTAAGTTTGGGTCCTTTTTCCGGTCCTGTTTAGAAGGGGGCCGCTCGATTTTGGAGGACTTGAAAGGGACCCTAATCTAGAGAACTACCCCAGTACGGAAGCAACCAGCAACATCAGAGGAACTTCATCTTCGAGGAGAGAAGCCCTAACCCCCAAACCCTAAGCCCTGTCTTTTGTTGGCGTGATGTGTTTGCCGCTGCCAGCTTGAAACCCGTTGGGAGTCGATGCGGGCAGACAGACAAAGAGATCGTCAACCCAACTTAAAGCAAAAATGCTGCAACCTAAAACCTAAACCCTAAGCCCTCAGCCCTCAACCCTAGTTTAAGAACGCCGCATGTGCAGGCTTCGACCAGGGACTGCGCTTGCGCTGCTCGGGGCCCTTCGTTTTGGACAGGTGGTCGGGAGCGTGTTTGCCTTTGGGGTGTACTTTAGGGTTAAAGGTTAAGGGTTTAGAGTTCGGATTGACAGTTAGGTTTCAGGCTCTAGGCGCAGGACGGCCATGTGGTGTGACAAACGGTCACTTGCACAACGAGGTGTGATCGGTGTTGGCTGTAACATTGAAAGATCTGGGAATCTTTCGCGTTTGCCAGCTTAACCGGGGAACCCTACAACAAACCTGAACCCTGAAGCCTAGGTCCTTCCCTTTACACCGTCAGGCCTCATCCTCAAACCTAGGACCTAAGCTGGATTTGGGTGTCCCCCCGGTGTCCTCGGGGCAGGGGGGGGGGGGGGGGCGGGTTTCTTTGTTTCTCAGTTTGGGGTTCAAGGGAGCCTAAACCCTAAACCCGTAAAGGGGGGTTGGGTTTACTTCGTGGGTGCCACTCAGACCTTTGATGACATTTTCGGTCGGGACCATGGCGATGTTCATGGAGCTTCTTGATAAAGACGATAAGCATCGTAGTGAGCTGCTAATTCACCAAGACATCTGCAGACGTATGACACTTGTTCTACATAGGCTTTCACAAGCTTCTTTGTGAGCTGTGCCGTCCGTAAACCGTAAACCCACAAGGCGCTAAACCCGAAACCAACTACAGTTACTAAAGTCGTAAAGTTTAAAGCCTCAGCCATAAACGTCGCAGCCTGAGCAGGTGGAGGTCGAACCACGGTGGCATTCAAGCTTGGGTTTTGGAGCTGACTCAGGGTTGTTGCGACAAACGGCGGGTTCTATACAGGGGTTGGGTTTTCTCAAGGGTTTCAGGGCTGTTTTTTGTCAGTTTCGAAGAGCAGTGTCGGGCTTCAGGGTTTGCGAGAGAAAGGGTATCGCGGTGTTTTTGGTAGTTTTTTTCAGGCCGGGGGTGGGGGGCCTTTGGTTTTTGGGATCAGAGGGTTCTGGGGAGGTTAGACTAGAGCCTTGAGTCATGGAGTGCTTGGGGCCTGTGTTCTGTTGGACTTCATAACCCTAAACCGTAAGCCCTAGGGCCCTAGAGGCTTGGCGCTTGGGTTCGATGATGGAGGGCTTCATCGATCAGAGTTCCAGAGGCAGAAGTTTAAAGTGTAAGTTGCTTTTGGGGGATAGTTGTTGGTCGCTTCAGCTTCGGGCTGGGATGCAGAGCATTCGGCTTGGGGTTGAAGGTTGCCTTTCCCCTGTAGCAAGAACCACTGATAGCACTTAGAAGTTTAGGCTCTGAGGGGTCTTTCTAAAAGCAACCTACCCATCCCTACCCTGCCGTGCACATCCTTCCGGAGAAGATCGCCGTTGGCACGCCCACCAAAGAAACATGCATCCAATTCAACTCGATATCCTGGAAATCTGCGATTTTAGCCACGGTTTTACCCACTCTCCACACCACTGCACCATGTACACGAAAGATTTCGAAGCTAGGTCGCCAGCCTTCTGCTGAGCCCATGGCCGAAATGCCCAGAAACCCGAAACCGCCCCTTAAAGTTGAACACTAAACTAGGTGGCAATTTGGGAAACTTTTTAATTTCCTTTATGGTTCTTATAGAGGTACCTATTCATAAATACTTTTCAGAGCCCCAAAACTACAACCCAGCAAAGCATACTAAAGCCAAACACCTGAAACTTATAGTCCCAACTTCTAAACCCTCAACCCTGAACCCTGAATCCTGAATTCAGAAACCCGTAACCCTAAACCACCAGGTGACACTTTACAAGCTGCTGAGGCGACTTCCAAAGGCCTCATGTAATCGGATACTAGCATCATAGGTCCCCAAAACCATAACAAGCATGTGTATATGGACCCTGTGGGATAGCAGCCCTTCCGGAGGCGATCAACGCTGCGCCGTAAAGTCCGTTCGCCTTGCCAAGGGGGGTGGTCCCTGCGAATCTTCGATCTTTCACAGAACCCTGAAAGTACCCCTACAGTAATCCTTGAAGAGACAAAAAAGCACCGTGATCGTACTGTTCTCGCAACCCTATAAGGCTTAGCAATACCTAGCTTAGGCATTTGTCTAGTAATGCAAACCGTACCTTAGAACAAACCCTAAGGCCCTAAACCCGAACAGAAACACCCTAGGACATTTTTCACGTCAACGCCGCCGTGGATCGTTGCGCGAAAGCGGGCGACTGGGAAGCGGCGACCAGGCTTCATTTCTGGAGGCTTGGGGTTTCGGGTTTGGAGTTCAAGGTTCAAGGTTTAGGGTTTAGGGTTTAGTTTAGGGTTTTGGTTCAGGCTCTAGCCAGGGGGAGAGAAAGAGAAAGAGGGAGAGGGAGAGAGAGAGAGAGAGTGAGTGACTGTCAAGGCGTCTCCACCTCAACGCAGGGGCCGGCAGGGCCTTGAAGAAGAAGAGGAGCGACTTTCATGTTGAGGCATGTGGTGAGCTCTTGATGGTCGTTCTGAACATACTACCCCCTAAACCCTGAACATACTAGATTTTTCTGAACTGAAAGCCAGATCCAAGGCTCTGTTTACCCTCGACCTGGCTGTCGACTGGCGGCTGGCGGCCGACGTTGTAAGCTCCATGCCCCGGTTTGGATGCAGGGGCAGTTTGGGAGGCTCTTCGGGTGTTGGGTTTAGGGTTTAGGGTTTCTCAGCGAGTGCGCTCGACCCCCCTCCATAAAGTGGTTGGGGGGTCGGCGCATGGGTTGAAGTCCCAACCTTATCGGGTTTAGGGTTTCCTACCTCCCCAACCCCCCTAGCAAGGGGGGCAGACACAACAAACAAACGGCTTCGGGTCCTTAAGTTTCAGCTCCAGGCCCTTAATTCTAGGTAATTTTAGGTCCTGGTCCTTAATCTTAGGTCCTGGTCCTTAATTTTCGGCTTCGGGTCCTTAATTTTAGGCCCAAGTCCTTGATTTTAGGTCCTGGTCCCTAATTTTAAGCTCCGGGCCCTTAATTTTAGGCTCCAGGTCCTCAATTTTAGGTCCTGGTCCTTAATTTTATGCCCAAGTCCCTAATTTTAGGTCCTGCTCCTTAATTTTAAGCTCCCGGCCCTGAATTTTAGGCTCCGGGTCCTTAATTTTAGGTCCTGGTCCTTAATTTTAAGCTCTGGGTAGGCTCCGGGTCCTTAATTTTAGGCCCAAGTCCTTAATTTTAGGTCCTGGTCCTTAATTTTAAGCTCCGGGCCCTTAATTTTTGGCTCCGCGTCCTTAATTTTAGGTCCTGGCTAAGCTCCGGGCCCTTAATTTTAGGTTCCGGATCCTTAATTTTAGGCCCAAGTCCTTAATTTTAGGTCCTGGTCCTTAATTTCAAGCTCTCGGGTCCTTAATTTTAGGTCCTGGTCCTTAATTTTAAGCTCCGGGTCCTTACTTTTAGGCCCAAGTCCTTAATTTTAGGTCCTGGTCCTTAATTCCTTAATTTTAAGCTCCGGGTAGACTCCGAGTCCTTAATTTTTAGGCCCAAGTCCTTAATTTTAGGTCCTGGTCCTTAATGTTAAGCTCCGGGCCCTGAATTTTAGGCTCCGGGTCCTTAATTTTAGGTCCTGGTCTCCGATTCCGTAATTTTCAGCTCCGGCCCTTAATTTTACTCCGGGTCCTAATTTTGGTCCTGGTCCTTAATTTTAAGCCGGGCCCTTAATTTTAGGCTCCGGGTCCTTAATTTCAGGCCCAAGTCCTTAATTTTAGGTCCTGGCCTTAATTTTAAGCTCCGGGTCCTTAATTTTAGGTCCTGGTCCTTAATTTTAAGGTTCGGGCCCCTAATTTTAGGCTCCAGTTCCTTAATTTTAGGCCCAAGTCCTTAATTTTAGGTCCTGGTCCTTAATTTTAAGCTCCCGGCCCTGAATTTTAGGCTCCGGGTCCTTAATTTTAGGTCCTGGNGGCTCCAGTTCCTTAATTTTAGGCCCAAGTCCTTAATTTTAGGTCCTGGTCCTTAATTTTAAGCTCCCGGCCCTGAATTTTAGGCTCCGGGTCCTTAATTTTAGGTCCTGGTCCTTAATTTTAAGCTCCGGGCCCTTAATTTTCAGCTCCGGCTGGTCCTTAATTTTGCACTCCGGGCCCTTAATTTTAGGGTCCGGATCCTTAATTTTAGGTCCTGGTCCTTAATTTTAAGCTCCTTAATTTTAAGCTTTAATTTTGGGCTCCGGGTCCTTAATTTTCGGGCCAAGTCCTTAATTTTAGGTCCTGGCCTTAATTTTAAGCTCCGGGTCCTTAATTTTAGGTCCTGGTCCTTAATTTTAAGGTTCGGGCCCTTAATTTTAGGCTCCAGTTCCTTAATTTTAGGCCCAAGTCCTTAATTTTAGGTCCTGGTCCTTAATTTTAAGCTCCCGGCCCTGAATTTTAGGCTCCGGGTCCTTAATTTTAGGTCCTGGNGGCTCCAGTTCCTTAATTTTAGGCCCAAGTCCTTAATTTTAGGTCCTGGTCCTTAATTTTAAGCTCCCGGCCCTGAATTTTAGGCTCCGGGTCCTTAATTTTAGGTCCTGGTCCTTAATCTTAGGTCCTGGTCCTTAATTTTAGGCTCCGGGTCCTTAATTTTAGGCCCAAGTCCTTAATTTTAGGTCGTGGCCCTTCATTTTAAGCTCCGGGCCCTTAATTTTAGGCTCCGGGTCCTTAATTTTAGGTCCTGGACCTTAATTTTAAGCTCCGGGCCCTTAATTTAGGCTCCGGGTCCTTAATTTTAGGCCCAAGTCCTTAATTTTAGATCCTGGCCCTTAATTTTAAGCTCCGGGCCCTTAATTTTGGGCTCCGGGTCCTTAATTTTAGGTCCTGGTTCTTAATTTGAAGCTGCGGGCCCTTAATTTTAGGCTCCGGGTCCTTAATTTTAGGCTCAAGTCCTTAATTTTAGGTCCTGGTCCTTAATTTTAAGCTCCGGGCCCTTAATTTTAGGCTCCGGGTCCTTAATTTTAGGTCCGGTCTTTAATTTTAGGTTCCAAATTCTTCATTTTGTGCTCCGGACCTTAATTTTAAGCCCTTAACGGAGGGTCGCATTGATCTTGCCCAAGGTTTGGGGTTACTTATTCTAGGGATAGCTAGCTCGCTATCCAGCGGCCTTTGCAATGCCGCGCAGCCTTATCGGCTGGGACTTTCGGCTGGTCCTGCAGGACCGCAGCCTCAAGTCTTCCGGTCCGCCTGCTGCGGCCGGCCCCTTAGCCTGAAGGGGGGCCGGCCTCAGTTTAGGGCGTGTAGACAGTGTGCGCGCCCTAAACCCCCCAAACCCGCCTCAAGGGGGGCTTTCTTGCTCTCTGCTTCCTTTCGCTGTTCGACACATAAACAACCACATTGCACAACAAAGCACTGCTGAGATGGATTGGTGTCGGGTTGTGGGTCCTCGCGGCCTGTGCCGGCCGCTCGACGAGAAGAATGGGTTTCCAACAAACACTTCGCCCCTCGCACCCTGTCAGGGTTGCTCGCAGAAGCTTTGAAGGGATGGGAAGCTGGCTCAAAAGGCTTTGGCAAGCTTTGGGAAGCCCTTTTTTGCTTCCGAAATGGAGGGACACGCGATCGGCCCCGACCCCAACGAAAAATGCACTGACCACAAACAGGGCTTGATTTGGCCAGCAAAGGAGGCCTCGTGGTTTAGAGGTGCAGAACCCCTACCCCGACCTGAAGGTCTGATCCCTGATCCCTAGATGGTGTCTCTTAGCTCACCTTTCTTAGCTATGCCCTGCCCTGCCAGGAGCCCTTCTAGGAGCTCGTGCACCTCCAAGGAACCCCGAAGGGTTCCCAACATTAGAGCCCAACGTCCTAACCCCCATACCTAAAACCCTAAGCCCTTACCGGATCTGCAGACGGAAAAACGGTGCTTTAAACACAAGACCCAAGGCTACAGCAGCAGCATCAGCGCCTTTGCCACAACCGGGCGCTGGTGGCTGGCCTGTGAACTCTTCGGCAAGATGCAGCAGGCTCGTTGGCTTCTGGGTTGAAAGATTCAGGTAGAGTAGGGTTCCCGTAAGGGGTTCTATAAGGGTTACTAGAAGTGGGGTTTGTAGGGTTTGGGGGCAAGTATATAGGAACTAGAAGGGAATACTATTCAGCAGGCCCTTGCCTTTTGCGTGTTGTGGGCTTTCGGGATTTTTTAGCTTCAGTTTTTTTTTGGGTCGTCGTCTTCGTCGACGGCTACAGGTTAAAGATCATGTATACGTGCATGAACTTACGTATGTATGTACGTATGTTCTTATACCAACCTGGCCTAGCAGCCACGACTGGGTTTAGGGTGGAGGATTTCTGGTTGAGGGTATATTAGGGACCCAAAAAGCACATAAGCATAAGCATTTTATGGGGATATCCCTACCTTATTGGGCTTCATTATAAGGGGGTTTATATGGGATATCCCTATCCATATTTTTGCTTATGTGTTTTTTTGTGGGTCCTAGGTCCTAGTTTGGGGTTCAAGGTTTCAGTTTTAGGACCTAGTTGGAGGATGGTCGGACTTCATAGAAGCAGGGTTCAAAGCAAGGCAGCTACAAACTCGGCTGCCATTGGAGCCTTCTTGCCGTAGCTGTTCCCACAGCTCTGACCATGCATTCACGAGTCTTGGCGAAAGTGATCCCGAGAATGATGTCAAAGCTCAGTGGAACACAACGCACATACCTGTGACAGCCTGTCCTTACTCTGCCCTATGCATTATGCCCAATCCCCGAAACCCTAAACCTGAAACCCTAAAACCCGAAACCCTAAAACCCGAAACCTAAACCCTAAACCCGAAACCCGGAACCCTAAAACCCGAAACCCTAAACCCTAAACCCCTAGACCCTAAAACCTTTCAATGAGAAGGAGGGGGTGATCCCCAGCCTCATCACCTTCAACAGCCTGGGGCCCAGACTTCCATTTTAGGATTGCAGGCTTTGCCATAGTGAGCTAAGGACTTAGGGGGCTTCGGTGTGGTTTGTGTAAATGGTAGCTGCCAAGCCAATGGAGGCCCCTATAGTAGTCATGAAGCGCAAACCCAGAAGATTTGAAAGGCAGCCACTTTGCCTCTTCTATCTTTTTCATTTAGCATGCTCCAGGGCCTGACACAGCTGCACGAGACAACGCGTTTCTTGTAGTTCTGCGTTTCGCATGTGTTGATTTCAGAGCCAGCGCGAAGTAAATCAAAATTGTGTTCGCACGCCACAGCAGCCCCCTCTCCAGGGTTCAGGGCCCAGGCTACGGTTTAGGGTTTAGGGTTTAGGGTTTAGGGTTTAGGGCCCCGAAGGACTCCTCATGCTCTGCACCCAAGACAACAAAATGGAAGAACTTCGGCTGCTCATATAACAAATTGAAACACTTCCGGAAAGGTCGTGCCGTCGGTTACTACGGACTTTGATATCAAGATCCTTGTTAGAATCTCGGGTTGGCGGGGTAAACCGTTGCGGCACTCTTGGGGATCCGTAGAACCTCTGTAAAGACCTCTCTGGTACCTCTTCAAAATCCCTTAAACCCGAAACGACTTTCCTATAGTGCCCCTACAAGGCCCGATCTTTATGCGAGCCTAAATGCTAAAGTCTCAACCCTACACTGTTGTAATGCCCCTACAAGGCCCTTGTGGGACCCACAAGAAGACCGTAAACTTGGAAACCAGGCCCTAAACCCTGAACCCTGAACAAACCCTAAACCCTAAACTGTGTCAACCCTAAACCCTGAAGCCTAAACACACCCTAAACCCGAAACTGTGTCAACCCTAAACCCTGAAGCTTAAACAAACCCTAGACCCTAAACTGTGTCAGCCCTAAACCCTGAAGCCTAAACAAACCCTAAACCCTAAACTGTGTCAGCCCTAAACCCTGAACCCAAAACAAACCCTAAACCCTAAACCCTAAACTGTGTCAACCCTAAACCCTGAAGCCTAAACAAACCCTAAACCCTAAACTGTGTCAACCCTAAACCCTGAATCTAAACAAACCCTAAACCCGAAACTGTGTCACCCTAAACCCTGAACCCTAAACACACCCTAGACCCTAAACTGTGTCAACCCTAAACCCTGAACCCTAAACAAACCCTAAACCCTAAACTGTGTCAACCCTAAACCCTGAACCCAAAACAAACCCTAAACCCTAAACCCTAAACTGTGTCAACCCTAAACCCTGAACCCTAAACAAACCCTAAACCCTAAACTGTGTCAACCCTAAACCCTGAACCCTAAACACACCCTAAACCCTAAACTGTGTCAACCCTAGACCCTGAACCCTAAACAAACCCTAGACCCTAAACTGTGTCAACCCTAAACCCTGAACACTAAACAAACCCTAGACCCTAAACTGTGTCAACCCTAGACCCTGAACCCGAAACAAACCCTTGACCCTAAACTGTGTCAACCCTAAACCCTGAACCCTAAACAAACCCTAGACCCTAAACTGTGTCAACCCTAAACCCTGAACCCAAAACAAACCCTAAACCCTAAACTGTGTCAACCCTTAACCGTGAACCCTAAACACACCCTAGACCCTAAAAGGTGTCAACCCTAAACTTGAACCCTAAACAAACCCTAAACCCTAAACTGCGTCAACCCTAAACCCTGAACTCGCACGTCACAGTTAATTGCAGCCATGCATGTCATGCTAGCTTGTGGAAGTTACTCCTCTGACGAGTTCCTGCGCGATTTCTACCACTTTGACTCGATACGTATCCTTTGGTTCTACCTTTCAGGTAGCACTAGCAGCAAGGCTAAACGTTATCTCAGAGAAAGGTCGGCAATGGGATACGCCAGGGCCGTAGGTATTGCAAGGCCAATTGTCAATGACAATGACATGGAAGAACCTGTCAAGCTCAACCTCGATGCAGTAGCATTTGAGGAAGTGGAGAATGTACTCCCGCCAATTCACATGGGCCCAAGCTCAGTCATATATGAAGCACTATCCGGCTAGTCTTGGATTGGCTTCATTTGTCGGACAGGCCTTACTGGTGATTCTAAAAATATTTCCCAGGTTACGCGCAAAGCGCGCAACATCTGGCTACATTTACTTAGCTGCCAACATCGATAGCTCTGCCATGTTGCTGGCGGCCGAGAAGTTTCGCAAGGGCAACCCCGCGGTGTGGCAGCAGCTCGAGCTGGAGGGGTGCCTGACTATCATAGTCCACCCCGGGACGGGGGCAGTTCGATTGCCTCCCCACGAGGGGTTCAGGGAGGCTCCGGGGAGGCATCGTGCACAAGAAGAGTGAGGACATGAGCTCCGACAGCTCGGGGGAGAAGAAGCAAGCAGAGGCGGTCCTTCCTCCTTGGCCCAAGGACCCCGAGACGCCCATGATGCACACGCTCTTCCCTCCTGGAGCCAGGAAGCCGGAGCGCCCGGAGAGGCACGCTCTTCATGAAGCCGAAGGGCAGCACCAGCAGCATCATCCACAAGCTGGCAATCACCTCTTACATGAGGGATCCCTTGAGGTGGAACATCAGACACGACTTGAAGACTGATCCGGAGCAGCTGGCCAAGGATGCAATCCACTCGGACTTCAGGGGCCCCGGTGGTCTCAACTGCAAGATGCTGATGCAGACGCTCCTGGAAGGCGAGGAGACGGTCGATGCGATCCCCTTCCTGTGGACTCAGTACAAGTCCTGCATCCACCTCTACCGTGATTACAGGCAGGGTAGCATGCAGAATGGCATTCCCAGCAAGGAGATCCGCCAGAAACGTCCTGAGGGGTACACCAATGCTGCCATCCTCAATGCACAACTTGGGTACGGCTCATTCCCAGACATGGCAAGCTACTCCAGGTGGAATGCAAGTCTGCGATGGCAAGATTGCTCCAGGCCGTGAGCTGCCAGAAGAGGCCTGATAGGGCGAGGCAGCCGATTGCTTCCAGTGCAAGAAGAATCGGCCCGCAGCAACCGTACGGGGTACAGCGCAACTGGTTTTAAAAACAAACTCTGCAATTGTGTACACCTACTGCAGGTGCAGTCTCAACATTGCTTTCGATGCACTAGATGCAGCACTGGTGCGGCTGCCTGCCACAGGAGGATCATCATCCTCATCCTGATAGGCTGGCATTCCTCCACTGAGCTCTACCGCTAAGTTGACGAGTTCATGCTGAAGCACCCCTCGCCTTACTAGCAGTTCCCGAGGTTGCGATGAGGCGCATCCCGTGCTTATCACATTCTCCGACATGATTGACACGTGACGCGTTAGCGCCGGACAATCTCTGGCAATCGCCTGAGAGATTTCCATCTCACTACCGTGTACACTGCCTCCATGGCGGCGTCCCTGCAGTACTACGGGGCCGACTGTAGGAGCATGGGGCCATTGCTGCTTGTCTGCACTCTGCACACCCCATACGTGGCCTGATTGAAGACATTGGTCTCACCATACCAGTGCTCCTCCTCTGTGTTGCCATATAGCATGCCTGTTGCTCCGTCATAAAGGATGCACTTAGTAGTCTTTCCAGGCTTCACTACTTCGCAAGCCACGATATGGGGCTTATCCATATTCTCCATGATAAGGTGATTCCTGGGATCCTTGTGCAGCATCTTGGCATGGAGTAGTGCATCATTGCCTGGACTACACAAGAGGAGCGAACAAATGCTCTCGGCACCTACAGTGCAGCCGTTGAATATGCTCGCGGGGGCCACTACAATGTCGAAGACACAGTGCGATCCGCTCACTGGGCATTCGCCATATGGCATATCCTCATCCCTGAGCAGATAGACTGTGTGCTTCTGGCCATGCCTGGACGCCACCTTATCTCCTGGGCAGAGGGGCTGCAATCTGTCTACTCGACACACTTGCCTCCCAGTAGAATCAGGCAGGGTCCACTCGACCGTCGCTGGCAAGTCAGATTTGTACCATGTGGGAAAGGAAGACTCGGGGCAGGATTCCCATTTCCCCACCTTCTGTCCGGATGCAACTTGGAAGCCTTCACACCCAAGGATTGACTGTGCGCTTGCGTAATACGATAGCCTCTGTGCAAATCCCTGACTGACAACTACGCAGTCCTCGTAATTCAGGTCATGAGGGGCATAACATACACTGCACTCAAATCCTGGATTGCCAATCTCGCCGGGCAATGCAGCTGCTACCCGCGTGTCAATTTCTGTGGTAAGCAAAGCCCTTGTTGGAGTAAATGACTTCACAAGCGATATCCCGGTCGTCCCCGTTACACTGATGGCCTGTGGCATATTGCAGCACACGGTGAGAGGCCTAGGGGGTTCGTTCATTCCAAGGAAAGGGATAGTGGAGGCAGCGTAGCACAGTTTGACACTCTCGACTGGAACCCACACTACATCTGGAGAATCTGTCTCTGCATCATCGACTATCCAAACAGAGGCCAGTCTGTCCGAGTGAATGATCAATCCTTCATGGCATCCAATAAAGACGGCCTTGTTGGCCTCATCGATGTAGACTCCTGCCCCTGCCTTGTGGGTTATCCCTTGTTCGCAAAGACAACCCACCAGGAATCTTATCGACTGCTCAGCGAGCCTCATGGTGACACCGAGCACCCATAGCTGCCAGTCGCCTACAATGAACTGTTTGCTGCTTACCGTTCTACCAGCGGCAAGTACCAGGCATAGCTCATCAGGCGACGGTACACTGGGCCTGGCCTCACAGCACTAAGCCGTAGCATCCGGCCAGTGGTGCCGTTGTGGGGAGTATAAACCGGGCAGAGGAACCCGCTCTCGTATGCCATCCCTGGCTGGAGCTCGCACCTCTGAGGCCTATCATCCCCACTCTCTGCAGGCAACATATCCACCGCTGTTGCATCATGCATGAATCCATGGAGCCCCGCCTTCTGACCAAGTGTTGGAGGGACTAGAGAATCAGGCATGGCACAAAATGCAGCCGTTCGCAGCGTGGGAGGAGGAGACACCCCGCCGCCAGTGCATCTTGTGCACTGCACATAAGATGCAAGATTTGCTGCACGTGGATTATCAGCCAGCAGAACTAAGCCACTCCTCTCTTTGACCATTTTCATGCACTCCATGGCAGTCTGATGGTTGACAGCTGGCATTCCCAAGAATCCGTCTGACTGCTTGCGAGGCACGCTCCAATTGTGATAGCGGACTGTAGGGAACACATGCTGTATCAGGGATGGTCCGCCTTGTGCCATCACCCAACTGACCAGTTCCCCTGTTGATGTGAGACCTTCTCGCAGAGGGATCCATGGATGGGGAGATGAGACCAGACTTAACGGCAGCATCCTTGGTGTTGAAAAGAGAGTCAAGTGGGCAATACGGCATTGCTTAGGTCTTCAGCTAACAGACTGCAAGTCGTATGCACAAGTGACCACAGAAGCGGAAGCTAACTAACAAGCATTCCGGTGCAATTGCCAGTGACAGGCGCCGGCAAAATATATCTATACTATAGTGCCAGCCTATGGAGTCAGGGGTGGTTCGGCGCATGGCGCCTCTCACCGTAGCCATTTTGGCTCAAGGTACTTCTACTTTGAGTGAACCACTCATCATCAAGCGCTTCGCCGCTCTTCGTTGCCAACATGGCAGCAACAGCTTCTGATGCGATTGCCGCCGAGTTTGTGTTCGACAAGCTGAAAGAAGACCACACCATCGCGGAGAAGTTCGGACAGCTGGCATCGGCAGAAAAGGAACGCCTGGGGAAACTCAAGAAAGGAGACGAACCGAAGATCAGGGAGGAGGCAATCAAGCTTCTGGAGAAGTGCCAATTGCCAAGCATCAAAAAGGCGATGCTCAAGGTAAAGCTCCTGGATGGCATTGACGAGGACGGGCTTGCGAGCGCGATCGAGGGCAGGGAGGAGCTGTACTCTCTCGGGGGGAAGCATTGGGCTGAATCTCCTGAGATTGCGCTTGATACCCTGGCAAAGCTGAGCCTCGCAGAAGGCACCACCTGGGGCGATTGCACCCACATCACTGATGGGGACACTGATGAGACTACCATCAATTTGGTTGCCAATTTGATCGCTGCCCAAGTGAAGCAGGTGAGCAAGAAGAAGTTGAAATACCTCTTCCCTCCGTTCGTCTGCTTCGCTGCCGATGGTGCCCTCTACAAGGCATTCCTGGAGGGTGACGTCGAGGCTGTGTTTCCCGGGCCGTCGTTCTTCAAGCTCCTGGCGGCAGCCTGCAATGGAGAGATGCTGGACAAGATGCTGAAGAAGCCTGGAGGTACCGACGCAGGGCCTGCCCGTGGCACAGCGAACCGCAGCAGGTCGGTACAGGAGAGCGTCACCGAAGACTTCATGCAGGCCTGGAATTGCAAGACCAAGATGGACGACGCGCTGGCTCCTGGTGCCAAGTTTGCTGCTCTTCAGAAGGTGTCATGCTCCGTTGGCACCGTGAAACAGAGTGAACTTGGCGGCGCGATGTGGCGCTATGCCAACGTCGAATTTGGGGGCACGACGAAAATCGCGATCGCACCTGTTGCCCTTTTGCGGCTGCCGGAGCTGCAGAAGCTTGCTGGCAAGACCAGCTCCAGCACAAGTACCTACGGAGTGAATTACGTGTACGCAGGCCTGAAAGGAGCTGATGGAAGGAAATTTGTGGCTCGGGTCAATTCCGTCATGAAAAGGATGGGGCCGAAGCGCGCTCAGCTGTCGCGAAGGAGGCAGCCTCAAGGCCCTTGACATCACCACGAGCGATGCAAGTGGAACCGCGATCCCGGACTTCGACCTGGTGGAGATCAGGTTCGATATCGCGCGAAGCTGCGTGATCAAGCTCGGCGACGACAACATCGACTCTCTGGCCGAGGTCATGGCGAGGACGTCCCTCTGGGGGGCGGCACACATCGAACTCCGGCTGTCGGCTGAAGTGAAGGGGTCGTTTCAGAAGTCGAATGACGAGAAGGTGACGCAAGACCCCAAGGAGTCCGGCTCAATTGCTGAGTACTTGCGATCGAATGTGCGCCTGCACGCCTTCGAGATCGCTGATGTGAGCTCGGCAGTGGGCAGCCCCTTTGCAGAGGAGGCGGCATTGGTTGGCGTCGCACCCAGCTCAGATGCGCCCAAGGCCCTCTCGGCGGAAGGCGACTTCGTGTTTGGGTGAGCCGTACAGGGCGGGCGATTCCCAATCTCATGCAACCTGGCATCAAGCAGGTGACCGAGGCAGGCAGCAACCGCAGCTGTCGCACCCTCTTCTGGATTTTAAAATTTTAAAAACCGAAACAGAGAAAGCCCGGCGTGGGGTTAGAGAAATCTTTCGAAAGCTCGAAAAGCGAATGCGGGATGGGAATCGGAATATGAGGTGAGTGGGAGAGGGAGTGTATCATCGCTAGGCGAATCAAACCCTAGACCCTGAACTGTGTCAACCCTAAACCCTGAAGCCTAAACACACCCTAGACCCTGAACTGTGTCAACCCTAAACCCTGAACCCTAAACAAACCCTAGACCCTAAACTGTGTCAACCCTAGACCCTGAACCCTAAACAAACCCTAGACCCTAAACTGTGTCAACTCTAAACCCTGTAGACCCTAAACTGTGTCAACCCTAAACCCTCAACCCTAAACAAACCCTAAACCCTAATCTGTGTCAACCCTAGACCCTGAACCCTAAACAAACCCTAGACCCTAAACTGTGTCAACCCTAAACCCTGAACCCTAAACTAACCCTAGACCCTAAACTGTGTCAACCCTAAACCCTGAACCCTAAACACACCCTAAACCCTAAACTGTGTCAACCCTAAACCCTGAACCCTAAACAAACCCTAAACCTTAAACTGTGTCAACCCTAAACCCGTTTCAACCCTAGACCCTGAACCCTAAACAAACCCTAAACCCTAAACTTTGTCAACCCTAGGCCCTGAACCCTAAGCAAACCCTAGACCCTAAACTGTGTCAGCCCTAAACCCTGAACAAGCCCTAAACCCTAAACTGTCAACCCTAGACCCTAAACTGTGTCAACCCAAGACCTCCTTTTGGAGAGACCCCAGGCTTGATGTACGTCTGCGCATGCGGCGGGGCCTGGGACCTGTCGCTGTTCTTCTTGGGCGCTCTGGGGAGCCTCGGCAGTTTTTGGGTTCGGCTGAGGGCTGTGTTTGAAGGTTTGAAGGGTTTCAAGGGTTTGAAGGTTTTCAAGATTTTTTCTGGGTTCAAGAGGGTTTCAGGGGTGTGATGGGTTGGAGAGTTTTGGATTTAGGGTTGGGTATGGTTTGGGGTTGGATAGGGATGCTCGGAATACTTTGAAGTTACAGGATCTTGGAGTGGTTTGGAGTTTGTTTGTGTAGTTTGATACAAAGCTATACCCTCAAATCCTCCACCAATGACTCAGGCCCCTTGGGCTTTGGAGTTGTTTCTAAAGAGCTCTTCTGAGGTTTGGGCTTGCGGAGGGTGGGGGAGGGAGGTCTTAGTTTTCCTTACTATTGCATCGGTAAGGTCCCGAACCCGTGATACTCACACGGCTGAAGCGCTGAGCGTCAAGCTGTGGAACCATAATGGAGTCACTTAATCCCAACTCCCCAAACCGAGCAAACTAGGGTTTAGGGTTTAGGGGTTTAGGGCTTAGGGTTTAGGGTTTAGGTAGAATGGACTTGATGTGCACCCTAGCCTGTAGAATTCATCTGGGACCCCATACCCGAAACCCTACACCCTAAACCTAAGAGCCCGAACCCTGATCCCGAAACCCGAAACCCCAAGCCCTAAATCCTAAGCCCTAAACCCTTCAGCCCTGAACCCTGCACCCTAAACCCCAAACCCTGGCTCTTTCGTCGCCCGGCAGTCGGAAAAGGGCACCCAAGGCGACCGTACTTATGGTGATAGGGATAACCTTGATTGGGGTGCTTATAACCTTAATCACTAAGTCCCATGAACCTCCAAGTAGACCCTCAACCCAAAGAGAACCCTTAAGCCTCAATCCTAAAAAAACCTGAGGAAGGCTCACTTGCAGCCCAGCGCCGTAAGCCACTGGGCAAGTGTTTACAGGGTGTTTTTTGGGTGTCATAAAGGTTCATGGGTTTAAGTCTTGGTTCATTAGAGTTTTTTTGGGTTTTGGTTGATGAAGGTTCATGGCTTCAGGGTGGTAGGGATCTGAAGTTAAGGCTCGCAGTTGGGTTCTTTGGCTTCAGGTTTCGGGGCAGTTACAGCGCTCTGGTACCATGGGGGCCTAAATAATTACCAAGTTCCTTATTATAATTATAGTATAATGGGCTCCAAAACCCTTTCCTTTTTACTAAGGCCCCTATATTACATGCGGTTTGTTCTGTTCACGTATTAGGGTGGCGCGCCCTCCACGGGATGCGATGGCAAGCGGCCTTTGGCACCTTCCCTCGCATACAGTCATGATTGCTGCTGCTACTACGACGACGACTGCTGCTACTCATAGTGATCACAACGGTAAGCTGAGTCGTAAGAAGAGCAAGCCTAAACCCGTAACCCCTGAAGAGCCCTAAGCCCAAACCCCAAAACCCTTAAGCCCTAAACTCTAAGCCCTAAGCCCGAAACCCACATTCCTAAACCAGAAATCCCTCAACCCTAAACCCTAAACCCCAAACCCTAAGCTCTAAACCCGAAACCCCAAGCCGCCAAGCAAGGCCTGAGCAGCGCCATTCGAGCCTGCGAGCTCCAGAGCCTTTGGAGCCACGCCCTGGCTCTGCTGGTGGAGGAGGGGTTCAGGGCTTAGGGTGGGGGGCTTAGGAGTTTAGGGGATTTTGGGTTTAGGGGTTTAGGGTTTAGGAGGTCAGGGCTTCAGGGTTTAGAGTTAGGTTTTGGGGGTTTAGGTGTTTCATTGTTTGTGTTGGTACCGCTGTCTTATTATTCCATTGTTCCAAATGCGTTGAACTAGATACTACTCCTATCTGTATGTATACATTACCATAGATAGCTCTACATGCACGCCTTTGTGTTTGCTCATCTCCCTTCATGTCTGAGGCAGGGTCTGCAAGTTTCCGCGAATGGAGCTTGAGAGTTGTAGGGATTCTTGAGTTTGCAGATTTAGATTCTAGGTTCCCCAGTAGTACCCTTTTACCCTTTTTCTTTTTGGGTTCCCTTATTCAAACCGAATAGTAGGAAAAAGGGTACCCATATTATTAAGGGGCTACTGGGGAACCTAGGATTTTAACGACAGGAGCAGTAGTTGTTTCCTTAGAAAGCAGAAGCACGCTGAAAAGCCCCATGGTAACTTGTGCCCAGTGTTTGGCTGCAATCCCTTCATAACGAATAAGTGACAGAGCCAACGTAAAAGCATACCTGTGTTTTGCTTTGGTGATTGGGCTGTGAAGATCTAGGGTCCCCAACACCTTCCAATGCTTGTGCTGGTCATCACGTTCATCAATGTTCGTTTGATGATGCATTCTAGTTGTCATTAGCTCTGTGGGTTTGCTTTAATCTTCTCTACCTGCCAGTCATGCTCGTCTACTGTTGGTGCAGTTTTTGCCTGCTGCACCTGGTGCAGTCAAAAAAATGCTGCTGGCGATAATGGTAATGAGGGCGGTGGGGAGTATAAGGGCCATACAGTTGGCGGCTATTGACGGCGACGATGATGATGCTATTGTTGATGATGATGATGATGACAGTCAACAAGCTCCACGGCTTAAGGACGTGAGCCCCGGTGGTTTTGGGTTCTGCTTTTGTTGGGGCTTCTTCGCGGTTGTTGTTGCTTTGGCGAAACCTCCATGAGTGATGGCGCGGACAGTGAAGCCGATGAGGGCAGTGGGAGCTCCGAGATGGAGCGTACTCCTCGTGATGCCCGTCGTGACGGGCCTGCTCCTCCTGGCAGCGAGTACAAGCCTGCTGGGCCGCCGCGTCCGCTACCAGTCCATGGACCTATGCCAGATTACGTTCAGCCCGATCGAAACGATGATGCAGAGGCCCTGGAGACCTCCAGGAAGCGTGGGATGGACAACGAGGACCCTCGACCGCCAATGCGGGCCAGGGCAGCAGAGACGCCAGGAGCCAAGCCGGCCCCTCCACCATCGCCACGGTCCTCGACCTCCTCTGATGACGAGAGCAGTGAGATGGCAGACCTTTCTGACCATGCCGCTCCCGACCGGGCTGATCCCGACAGACATCCAGATGGAGACTCAGACCAGGGCTGGTGGAGCGACACGTCTCTTACTCTCACGGGACCAGCACTTGCCACGGCTCGCGACCACCTCTGCACGATCTATCGCAAACACCTGCTGGATGTTGAGCCGGATATCGGAACCAGATCTCTGGCAGGGCGGGTGGGGGCGCTACGCCGCCGCATTGCAGACTTGCGCTGGGAGGACATCCAGGGCCTGGCCTCCCAGAGATTGGAGGGCCAGAGCATGCGAGAACGGTCCACCTTTGAGTTTCGAGCAACACATCAATATCATCGCGGAGACACGGATGACTCTGCGGACTGACCGCAGGCGGGATATACTTCAGTGGGGTCGACCGCGTAGCTTGTGCAATCANCGCGGAGACACGGATGACTCTGCGGACTGACCGCAGGCGGGATATACTTCAGTGGGGTCGACCGCGTAGCTTGTGCAATCATAGGTTTCAGCTGCTGCCGCTCCTGCATCCGTTTTACCTTAACTCCTTAAACCTGCCTCGTCACCGCTCCTGGCGGAGGCGTGTCTTTGAAAGCGGGCGACCGCCTGCTGAGTGGGAAACGCCGCAGGCGGCACAGCAGGGAATGCAGCACTCGCATTGCCCACCTCAACCTCATTTCCCGCCATACAATAAGCCCGAACATAGACCCCCTAAACACCACCCTCGTAACAAGTCAGTAAGCCGACCCGGTCCCAAGTACGGGTTCTATCTCAGGTTCTTCGTCCTTGTTAGCAGCACAAAGGGGATAGATGGAGTGAGGGTTCCTCCTGCATCCGCAGCAGGAGGGGGACTCGCTTCTGCGCCAGCAGGAGCGGGGAAGCATTGCGGAGAGGCGCTACACAGAGCGTCGGCAACATTCAGTCTCAAANGGTTCCTCCTGCATCCGCAGCAGGAGGGGGGCTCGCTTCTGCGCCAGCAGGAGCGGGGAAGCATTGCGGAGAGGCGCTACACAGAGCGTCGGCAACATTCAGTCTCAAAGGAGCTAAGCTTGCGTTCCGCCGTGCGAGGCAGCGAGCCTCCAGGTCGGAACAAGGAGGCACATGGTATCGAGGTAGTTGGCACACCCAACAAACCCTAGGATCCCTCCCGATGCCCCACCTTAGCTCGCGCAGGAAGTCAGGGCGACGGTCTACACCGGCAACCGGTGGTGCAAGNGCAGGCTGGATATGCTCTGCTGGAACGCAGGTGGTTTGAGCTCTTCATTGTATCAGGAATTGATAGCATGGTGTGATCTTCAGTCCTCTCTTGAGTTGGTTGTTGTTCAAGAAACACACTGGGGACCCACCAGTGACTATACCACTGGTAAATGGATGGCCATACACTCGGCAGGCAGTACACAGCCCGAAGCCTACTCCCGCTATGGAGGCATTCTCTTTCTCCTTAGTGCCCGTAGGTTTAAGGACCCAAAGATCCGTGAGCTCATCCCAGGTAGGCTAGTTCTAGTTCAGGCTGTCTACAAACATAGTGGGCTGCCCTGTGCAATCATTGGTGTCTATCAGCATGTGTGGAGAGGCCAGCTACCCACTGCCACAAATCGCTCCCTGCGGGCGCACACGTGGCAGCAGCTAGATGAGGTTCTCACTCAATTGCCCCAACGTAGTGATATCATACTTTGCGGGGACTTTAATTCTAGCCTTAGGCCTCAGACCCCAGCCGTAGGTCCAGCCATCGTGCAAAACAGCTCCTCATATGACCCTGAGCTTCAGGACCTGCTGACCAAACATGCTCTGGTTGTCCTTAACTCCTGGCACGACCCTGAACCCGCCACATACCATGTTTCTGCAGGACGCACGCAGATAGATTTTATCGCGACCAGACACCGAGCGGCGGGGGGTCGAGCCAAGTGGGCCCGCTCTCTCACAGGTTTTCCGGTAGGAGCAAGTAGGCAGTCAGGCCACCATCCGGTCTGTGCACAGGTGGCCGCTCTTCCGTTTTACCTGCAACAGCGGCACCAACCCACGAGCCTCAGGTACGATAAGCCATCCTTGCAAGAAGCAGTTAGACAAAGCAGCCTGCAAGCGCAGGTCCTGCGACAACGAGTCGCGGACAGCCTGGAGCAGGCTCCGGCAGTCACAGCCTGCCCAATCTGCCACAGCATCTCAATTCCATCATGCTTAAGGCCGTGGCCGAGTTGTTTCCTCCTCGGTCGGTGCCGGACCAACGGATCAGCGCGGATCCTAATTTCCGGATCACAGCCAAGCGCACCTGGCAAGTCTATCGACTAGCCAAAAAAGCCTGTGTGTGCACTCTACGAGGCATCTGGCGGCAGTGGCACAGGACTGCGCAATTCGCCAAAGCCTCAGCGCAGCTCCGTCAGCAGAGCAAGCTTCTCAAGAAACACCAGCCCTTGGAGCTAGTTGACACAGCCGAGGAGGCTGCAGCCAAAGGCGACCGCTGCACACTCTTTGCTGTGGTCAGGCGACTCACGCCAAAGGCCCAGCTTCGGTTCTCTCGCCTGAAAGACCACCATGGTAGGCTACTTTCATCCCAGGAACAGCTGCGCGCTATTCAAGCGCATGGCCAGCAAACATTTGACGAACCACCTCCCCTCACCTACTCTGCCACATTGTGTGTCACGGACGATGCAGTGCGCGGGGAAATCAACCGATTGGGAATAGGCAAGGCAGTTCCTAAGCATGTCGCTCCGGCTGCTGTATGGAGAGCCTGTGCTGATATCCTAAGTCCCATATTGGGTCAAGCTCTAAGGGATCATCTTCAGGAAGGCCAGCCTTGCCAGTTGCAGGGGGACTGGAAGGACACCCATGTTGTATGGCTGGATAAGCCCAATAAACCGCCAACTGCGGTCAGTAACATGCGACCCATTGGGTTGCAATGTCCCACCAGCAAGATTACAGCAGGTCTCATGCGGGACCAGCTCCTTGAGCATCTTATGCCACTCTTGCAACAGCTGCCACAGTATGCGTACGCAAAAGCGCGTGGAACAGCCGACGCGCTACTCAAGGCGCACTCTCACTTTTCTGAGGTGCAGCTCCTGTTGCAGAATGCCAGGGTGGATCGATTCCAACTTCAAGCTGGGAAGGCCAAGTTGCGGTGCGCAGGGGGCATGGGTCTTTCCTTAGACCTTTCTAGGGCTTTTGATTGTGCCAATCGCCCTCTAATCTATGCTGCGCTGCGTAGACATGGGGTGCCTGAGCCAGTCATCGCCACTGTCCAGTCTCTACACTTTGAGGCACGATACCATTACAGAGTAGGTGAAGAGACAGGCCACACCACTACCACGAATGGCATCAAGCAAGGCTGTGGAATTGCACCGCTCCTTTGGAGCTACTTCACTACCGCATTCATGTTGCAGCTGAAGGATCACAAAGACCAAAGGTGGCTGGAACGCGTCCTCACCGTATTTGCAGACGACTGCTGGGGGGCATGGGTCATTCGCAATCAGGCTGAATTTGCACAGGCCCTAAAAGACCTACAGTTGATTCTGGAGGTGCTTGAGGATCTCAAAATGACCATCAATTTTCAGAAAACAGCGATCCTACTGAAGCTGATTGGGAGAGACGCCACTCGCATCAAGCATGAGGCCACCTACAAGCAGGGGGGGATAACCTATCTTCGGGTAGCTGTTCACGGCCGTGAGTGTGGTATACCAATTAAGGTGGATCACGAATACCTCGGCTCCATCGTTTCGTATCATCGCAGAATAGAGAAGAACACTGCTCATCGAATTCGGGCCTGTCAGGCCCGCCACCAGGGGTTGAGAAAGACGCTCAACGGATCGCACCATTTAAGCCAGGGCCACAGTATCAGACTTTGGCAGGCTTGTGTATGTACCAGTGCTTTCTACTCTCTTCCCATGGTAGGCCTGACCCATGCATCGCTGCATAAACTCACGAGTGTCCTGACCAAACACCTCAGGGCCATTCTTCGATTGCCGGCACACCTCACCCACGTAGCCACTGCCACGGTATGGGCCAGAGCGGGTCTTGAACAGCCAGGTCCGCTCTTGAAAGCTTCGCTTCTGCGCTTCTCTGCTCGGCTCCAGGCCAGGCACAACAGTGCACCGGATATCACCACAGCCCCAGATACGCTTCGCAGGCTGGAAGGCTTAGAGAGAGAGCTTGAGGCGGTGCTACAGCAAGAAGCTCAGCATATCAGTCAGGGGCCTGAGGATGCTAATCTCGTTCAGTGCCCGTGGTGTGATGCCTCCTTTATCAGTGAAAATGCCATGCGCATACACTGCAAACTGCGGCATCAGCATCTCCCTGCACATTCCACAAGAACTCCCACACGCTTTGAGCCGCATCTCCATGCCGTCTCTGGAATGCCACAATGTAGGCTGTGCACTAGACAATTCTTTCGTTGGTCGCACCTCCGACAACACATCGAAAGTGGTGCATGCTCTAAGTTGGGAGGGGATAGCTTAGTAAGAGCTCCACGTGACTCAACCCAGGATCAAGCCAGCGTGAGGACGCCACCGACAGCGGGACTCGCCGACTTCGAGGGCCAAAATGTTGAACATCTGCCTCTTGTGATGAGGGAAGCCTTTGTTCAACAGCTTCCACCTTGGGAACACTGGCTCTCAGTGCCTTCAGTGCTCAAGGAGCTCAAGAATCATTGCTCCCTCTGTCACCAGTGGATTGCAGACTTTAGGCATGTTCGCCAACATGTGCATCGTGCTCATAAGTCCACGCA